>JAUZNJ010028217.1:0-16234 GCA_034780135.1 Jordanella pulchra
TCATGAGAAGTCAACAGCTGTAGTCAATCAGAATCACTTACAAGAAGTGAAGAGGCCATGACATGAAGCTAATTTAACAGTCTACTGTCATTTTGCACATCTTTGCTATTATCATATTTTAACTATTCATTATTTTATATTTTTGTTATTTATTATTTTTAGCGACTGCACAGTACGTATAATCAAAACTTCTGCTTGTCTTAACTGTACAGTATTTTTGTCCGCTTTTTAATGTCTATGCTTGTGTGACCCTTTCACTATGATGTGTGTCGCTTTGCTGCTGTTACACCGTCATTTCCCCATTAAGGGACAATAACGGTTTTTGTTCTGTTCTATTCTATTTCAATGGGCCAACACCCATTTTTTCCATCTTTTTTTTCTCCATTTTATGGAATTAAAGAGTTTGTGAGACAAAGACCCTGTGATTAGTGATTAGGGAATTATATTTTCCAACAATTTCATTTTCAATTTACCGGAGCAGTTCCTTCCTCAGTGGTCATTATCAAGTCTCATCAAAATGTGACCCAAACTAGCAAGGAAAACACAGAGTTTCCAATGAAGAGGATAAAGTGTTGAAAACAGTGGCCTAACCAACAAGAAATAAGGCGAAAGTAACCCCCTCTTGTTAACTGAGGCAGACGTGACCAGAAATACCTGGGAAACAAATAAAACTGCGTGGATCAGGTAGTTTTATGGAGCGTGGCGTCTCTGGACGCAGCCTGTGGTGATGTTTGATTGGAAAAAAATGACAGTGTTTGCATGGAGGGAAGCCAGTTCATCATGGAACAAGGGTTGAGTGAGTGACAAAGAGAGATCCTGTATTATTATTGCCGATATTTATTGAATGCATGTCACTCTGCTCACAGGTGTCTGTTTCTGCATTTATGTTTGGACTGATGTAGAGAACTGATTGCTTAAGAGAGACCACATGTTGTTTGTTTGTGCAGCATGAGGATTTCTTGGGTTCTGTTTGTTTTACAAGACCTTCTATATTATGGTTAAATTGTTTAAATACCCAGCTATGTGTTAAAGAATAAAAATAAATAAATAAAGCTATGTAATTTACTTATCATTACTACTTGATGTTTTTTCTCCCACTCACTTTCAGTCATTTTTGGCGTCTTTCATTCTTCAGTCGTTCTCTGTCATCAAAATTTTAACCCTTCAATAACTTGTGGGATTTTGTTTGCTTGTTAAGAAAATCAGAGAATTAATCAACTGAGTGTTAATTGAAAAGGCAAATGTTTGTGTAGAAGCGGAGGAGTAACAGCCAGTCGTTCATTTGTATGCTAGAAGAGGAATAGCCTATTTTCCTTGATTAATACGTGTACTCACATGTCAGGGTGCTTACAGACAGTCTTGAACCACATGTCATGTTTTGTTTTTTAAAATAAAAGAGAATCAGTATGATTTACAGAAGTGATGAAATTGAATCTAGGCGCCTCAGATGGAGCTTAAAGTGTTTAAAGCTAAAAGGTTTTAAAATACCCTTGATACCTAAAGTTATATGCATATAATGTTGAAGTATTATACATCCTTTACTTACAGGTGAAAATATGGGTTATGAATTTGATCTTGCTTCTGCATATATGATATTTCCTTAATGAAAGTGTAGGTGCTGCTGTGACGATCACACATCCTAAAAGAAAGAAACAGATGCTCATGTAAGCTACTGAAGCATCACCCATCTTTAATACCAGATTCTTCATTTGAAGTTACCAGTTCACTTCCAGGGAGCTATTTATCTCCAAAGCTCTATGTTCACATCATTGTTTATATAAAAAATGTGTAGCGTCCATCTAACAGTACAGCGCAAATATATAAATATGTCTCTATATTTACCACCGTTCCTTCCCTTTTTCCTGCTAAGCTGAACAAAGCGAATGTTTGTCACACGCTGATTTTAATCACTGTTATTTCAAAACTGAAAAATTGGTTGTAAACAACTCAGAAAAATAGAAATATTCAGAATGCAAATCAAGATGAAGTTTAGCTGCTGGTCTTTGATTTTTACAACTATGGCTTCAGTTATTTGACAACTTATTTTATTTGCATCGGGCACACAAGTGCAGAGAGAGAGAAGATCATAAGCTTGAATATAACTTTTATGTTGAACTTTTATTACTTTATTTGACATTTTTTTAGGCTGTACTGATTATATGAAATCATTATCAATTTCTAAAAAAAAAGAAAGAAAAACAGGCACAAATATATGCATATACTACAGTGTACATCCATCTTTTGCCGCTTAAATGTAAGGGAGGTGTTGGCAATCTCCAACAGTCTATGGGCAAAAGGAAGACAGATTGTCAATTCATCGCAGAGCAACACACAGGCATACAATCAAGCACATAGAGTCACACCTAAGGGCAATTTAGAGAAGTCAATTAATCTAACAGTCGTGTTTTTGGACTGTAGGAGGAAATCAGAGTACCCAGAGAGAATCCACACCTGCACAGGGACAACAGTCAAACTGCAAACTCAGGACCTTCTGTAAGGTACAGTTACAAGTACGGTATTTATACTACAGAAAACCCTCCTTGTTGGAGATTTTTTCATCTCACCCATCACTCTATTCTTTAGCTTTCTCTACAAATTCTTTATAAGATTAAAATTGGTCTTTTATTTTTGCTTTCATTTGGAACAAATGTGTTAGTCAGTTAAAAGCTTACTTTAAACCTACATTAAATAAGGTATGAATAATTAAAGCCCCTTGATCACCTTAAGTTTTCTTTGCTTAATTAGAGTTTAATAGAAATCCACATATTTCCTATTATCACTTGTTCAATGGTCCTGACCAGATCATTTTGTCAGGGTTATTTCATGACTCTTCAACTGTGGCAGCTCAGGTATTTAAGACAGAAAAAAGAAAGATACTTTTAATAAAAAACATCAACTCAAGGTGTTGCAACAGACTGATAAACCTGAAGCCAGCAGAAATGCAGAATTGGTGTCAGTATCTTGACAAAGAATACAACATGGAGGTAAATTGAAATTGTTTTATTTTAAAATAGTATCTTCTATAGATGTCTGCCAGAATGGAAAACAAAGATAGAGGATGGGAAGGGTTTGAGTACAGCTGGTTCTGCAGAAAAAAAAACATTTTGTGCCAGTGTGATACAGTTTATCGAAAGTGTTTATTTTATTAATGGCAGTAATTTGCTGGGCATGGTTACAGTGTTTCAGGCTAGGAGCGCACAGCCGTTTAATGCAACCCACACCCCAGGATCAGCGCTGTGTGTAGATGTTATTATTGAACACTGTGTGCTCTGTGCTACGAATCCTCATTACATCAGCGCTTACCTCTCTTCTCCCTTGTTTTTTTTTTTGTTTTCGTTTCTTTTCCAAAGCTGAGGAACAATCTAATTTGCACAAGTGCTTTTATCACGCAATACTTTGACTTCTGCAATAATCGTTTGCTGCGTGATGCATTGTTCTTCATTCATCTGTGGGAATGAGTCATTTTTCATTGTTAGTTTTTCTTACCCCTCTTTCACCTAAAGCCACCCTCTTAAAGTGTACAGAGGCGGTTTTAACAAAACAAGTTATGTAAACTAAAAATAAAAATAAGATAAATGAACCATATGAATCACTCTAAGGCAAGAGGAAACTTGTCCTACCACAGCTTTAGATTGTTGTTTGTTTCATCAATTATATAATCAGTTATATCATTTCTTTTTGTGTTTGGACAAAAGCAAATAGAGCAGGAAAAACTAATGTGTTGAAAAATCTAAAAAAAAGTCTTCGGCTTTTTAAGACATGATAATCAAAATAAAAATATAATTGCGCTATTAAAAAATAGCACCCATTTAATGTTGTTTTTCCACTTCAGGCCTTTAAACTAATACGTGACAACATATCAGATATCTGATGTCTTTTTTTCTGGTATTTGTATTTTCAGTGCTGTTTTACTGTGCTGGTGGCGTCACACCACTTTTCTGCCTTTGTTTGAACACCTGGTTATGTAAAGCAGTGGGAGGTACATCTATACCACAGAGCTGCCCAGCAGTGAACAGCCTGGTAGAGTTTTAACCTACTGCCTTCAAATGTTAAGACCATCATTTAATTAAAATTTGTCACTCAGTTAACTTGAAATGTAAAATGCTTCTAATGGGTAGAATACCCCAAAAACTGTGCTCATATAAGAGTAGCAATACTTTATCATATTTTTACTGAAGTAAAAGTAAAAAAGTAGCCATCCAATAATTTATTAAAGTAAGAGTAAGAAAGGAATTGGGAAAAGGCTGCTTACATGCTGTATAACTGATCCTAGCATTTGATTTAATGTTTTAAAAATTATTTAAATCTTATAAAACATATAAATATTTGCAATTTTTTTCAAAAATGAGATAAAAATAGATACATAACATTCAGTAATTAAACAATAATTAATATTTGTTGTGTATTAAGGTGGAAGAAACACAAGATATTTTTGTTGTAAAATTTCTGATGTCAATATTGATGGTATGTAGGTGAGAATATGGTGTTACTTCCATGATACAGTAAACTGTTTGCTGTATTTCCACTTGGCCTCCATATGTTATAGCAGGATCAGCAAATAAAGAATAACAATAACAGCTGGAGTAAAAACAGAAGTTTTAGACATTAACTGTGGGTGTTTGTTCATTTTTGGATAAAACAAGTCTGTTCTTCAATGAGGGAAGTTACTCATGATACGTAGGGTAGCCAGATATTTTACTCAAGTAAACATAGTAATACCTTGTCATAGTTTTACTAAAGGAAAAGTAAAAAGAAAGATGCAGAAAAACTACTCCTTAAAGGGCATTTTTGCAAAAAGTTACTCAAGTAAATATAACTAGTTACTACATATCTAGATAGGAGTTGAAAACTGTAGGCAGTGGGATTTTCTGTATCGGTCTGTCTTGCTCAGGATCTGGAGAAACCTCATACTGAAGACACTGTTGTTCAACAGTCCTCTGAAGAGGATGCTCACTGTTGTCCATAATGGTCTTCACTCTATGACGAGTTCTTCTTTGTGAAATTTTAAGTTCTTAGTTTTTAAGTTCTTTGCTCTGATGCTGTTACCCCAGCAGATGATATCAGAATAGATCACAGTAGGATGACATTGGTGGAAAAGACGAATAGATTTAGCTTCAGGCAATAATTCAGACACCTAAACAACATTAAAAATAAGCTACATAGATTGTCTTTGTAAGGTCTTATCTTATGAGTGTGACAAGGGAACATTGCATTTCAAACAAATGTCAGAGGGTCAGAGTTCCCTGACTGTTGTGATAACGCGCATAACATCTGTAATGTAGGGTCATGTTCTTGGTAGTAACATATCTGGGTCCTGTTTGCTGAATGGATGGTTTTGGTAGAAACAATAGTATTTTTTTTCTCTTGATGTGGAGTCTGGACTCACAGCGACAGATTTGTCTTCAGATTATTTAAAGCATTGGCAACAATAGCCCTTTGTCTAGCTTCAACCTATACATCCTCCCACTGGATTAATAGGTATCATAGTTATTAAAGCTAAAGTCCTCATCTTCTTAACCAATAGCACACAATAATCTTTAGCTGCCATTGTTGAATGCAAGCGTTTGACTAGAAGGATCACAATGGCTTTCAGACAGACAAAACCAAAATATATTGATTCTCTTCACCGGTGTGCAAGAGAAAGATATGGCTTTTATTTTGTCGGGATTGACTTGTATGTGGTACAGAAAGGACCACAGGCACTGCAAACAAATTGTCTCAGATCTCTTATCATGACAGCAATGTTATAATTCTGACTTGACTGTCATCATACTCTGTCCCTTTCCTCCGGCTCTATGATGGTGTGGATTATCTCTCTTACCTGGGAGCTCTGCCGCTGAAGTGCGATTAAGCCAATCTCCTGTACCTGTGTCTATGTCTGTGCATATATACTGACGCTCTGCAGACAATGTGGGTAAAAATCCAGTGTTCTTTATCCATCTTAATAATGTTGTGACCTAATTCAAATTTTGGACTCCTCTGTCTTGTCTTGCCTGTGTTGGACAACCCTTTGGCTTCTGAAATCTATACCAAGACCAAGCACCTATTTCACTGATCATGTCTCAAGCTCAACCCTTGATTTTGTCTGCATTCATCAGCCTTGTTGTATATGATCCTTACCTGGATCGAGGAATCTCCTCAAGCCTTAGTCCTTGTTTCCATGCCTATAGTAAAAGTTACCATTGCCCCTTTTAATGATACCAGTGATAACATCATTGTTGCCACCATTTAGTTTTAGACCAAGCCTCAGGAAAAACTAAACAGGACCATTGCTCCCTCCCAACTTCTGAGAAGATTTGTTGCCTTATTTCTGAATTTCCCATTACACATTCATTATATCCTAGTCACTAGCCATTCTCTTTCCATTAAGGCTTTATCCTTTGAGTCCTGGTTTAGTTTCCTGTTTCCCACCAGAAAATGTCTTTAATAAATCTTTTAAATCCATCTCTGTGTTCAGTGGAATTTCCGGATTCTCAGTCTGTGGCTCATTAAGTATATTATTATTATTATTATTAAGCGAACACAAGGAGAGCTTAAAGATTGGAGGAGCTCTTACACCATTCAACAGTGTAAAATTATAACTTTAACATAAAAGGAAACTTTAACATAAAAAGGATCACAGGAGATTATTGGGGTTTTTGAAAGCTGGTCGCACATTTTCTGTGTGTTTTGTTTACTTTATGAGGTTTATGAGTTTTGGGCTATAGGAGTTTATGTGAAAAATACTTCTCAGGGATCAAACTTATTCTGCTGTGTGTGACTTTTTAAACAGTGGTTAGCAACAAAGCATCCAGATGTGTTACATCATAGAAGAGCTGTTGTACTCTGACTTGACCAGGACTGGGTCCAGATTATACACAAGCAGTGGCTCATTTGCTGTATTTTACAAATATATCAAAATTCAAAGTGATCAATAAGAATCACAGATATTTTATTTTGTGTACATAATGTTCCTTTTGACTTTTCTCAGTGTGCCCCCTCCGCTACGTTTCTGGTGACATCATCACGCAGGTAAACAATTGAGAGCGGAATTTAAGGAAGCCAGGAATTAGTGAGTATGCTTTATTGTTTTGCTCTTTTATCTGTCTGAATTTTAGATCATACATGATTGGAGCAATGTTTTGATGTCTGTGCGTTGTACTTAATGATATCATGTAAATTAGCAGATTGACATGACTTTGTTGTTCCTGCTAAATGCCAATTGGAGCTGATCCGTTTGAGGACGATTATAACCCAGGTTGCTTTCCGAGTCGTTTGACCCAGTTTGAAACGGGTCAGTCAGCTGTTAACGCTGCAACTAAGAGCCAATTGTTCCTGGGTTTAAACGGGTTTTTCAGTTAAAGCCATCAGTATCAACACTTTGGTAACATTGGAAATATCCGCTTCTTTGGTGTTCAACACCATACATCAGATTAAACTTGGAAAGTTCAGTTTAGGCAACTGGACGTGAATTTTTGTAAAAGCAGTTTAACCTCTCGTTCAAGAAACTTCTTCAGTTCTAACTGATACTGGAGAGCACTGAGATTGACAGTAAGAACTAAAGAAGCCTCATGGATGAGAGGTGAAACATCTTCTAGAAAAGTTGCCTAAACTAAACTTTCCAAGCTTTACCATGACCTGGTTTATTAGGATCCTTCACAGATACAGACATCAGATTAAATCTTGGTTGTCATACATGAATTCCTTTTCCACAAAGGTCACACGTGTCTAAATGATGTTAAGTTGAATGAATTGATCTAAAGTTGCTGTAGCATCTTTCATAGAATTACATCCTCCAAGGTCCTTGATTTTATATTTTTTCTGATTATCCAGTGGACCTAACTCTTCTCTAGTAAATTACATTGCAAAAATATCCTTTACAAGACCCTGTGAACTTCATGATAGCCCCACTGTAGATTTCTTTTGTGTTAAACAAAGGAAATGTAACGACTGACTGGTGTACATTCTTACATAGGATGATAATTTAATTAAACCCTTATATACTGGCTGGTGTCTTGGATCCCACAACTATCTGTCGGCAAGCTCCATTGTTTCCAGTTTTCTGCTAAAGCAACTTATTGATTGGACCAAACATACAATTATCTGTTCCTCATTGAGACAAGTCAGTCTTGGAAACCTGTGACCTTGAACAGGAACTCAGTGTTTATTTTGAAATGGGAGAATCAGTGTTCTTTCCGCAAATGTCATAAGATGCAATTACCTGGGGAAAAGAAAGAAAAAACTTCCCCAGTCTGTGAACAAACGTTCCCACCCTGTCATAAGGGTAATAACGAGGCAAAAAAAGATACTGTCATTATTATGACGCATCCTCTGTGTTATCAGTAGCTTTAAATATAGAATGAACATTGGGCATCGATGGAAATTACCTGTGAACAGTTACTGTTTGCTGACGGTTGTGACATAGTTTAGTGAAGTTGCTTCAGATTTGATTTTATGGCTTGGTTCTCAGTGTACATCCATTAGACTTTGGTCAGAGGGTTCTTATCTAGCCAATATACCAAGCTTAGCCTCAGGTGTGTAAACAGCACAGAAAGAACAGAGAGCAAAAAGTTATATTAAACCTTTACAACATTTAAGCTTTTTAATATACAACTGCTAAATATAGTGATTTAATACATTTCATTTCATATATTTTACTTACTTTAAAAAACTCTCCCTTATATTTGGCTTACAAGCCAGACCTTGTTGTGATCTTATAAACCAGGTTAGAAATAGAGAACAAAATACGAAGACTAATAGATGCAAACAGGCAACAAATGATAAAATGTCCTGCAAACACAGACATGATTTCAATTTTAAATTCCGAGAACAACAACAGAACCTATAAAATAAAACATGTTGCAGTCATGGAAAATGTGAAATTCTACAAAAATAATGGCAAGAAAAAAGCTGCAAGCTGCCCCAAAAACCAAGTCATATGGACCTCTGTATATTTACCACTGTTAATAAGATATATAGCCACTTGTTTAAATAGGACTAATGCTATTTTTGAAAATAAAGAAACATTAAATTTGTAAGCTTGGTTTATGCTTGGGGTTTATGTGAGGTCTGCACAGCAAAGTTATATAAATTTGGCCTTCCATGCCTCCTTGTTCACAGAAATTCACACCATGCACCTAGGACTAGTATGCAGAACAGGTATTCATGGCAAGTGAGCAGCAGCTCCCCACTGGCAAGGGTTCACAAATGCAAACATCAAGAAACATCCCGTGATTTATCAGAATTTTCAACAGATTATGGAAGCATTTCTCGAAAAGAAATAACTGTCGGTCTTGACCGGCGTTTGAAAAAGTCATAAACGGCTGTGTTTACTCCCTGTAGTGTTGTTCCCGTGTAGTGTAGTGTTGTCACCTTGCAGCTTGTGCTGAACATGATCACCAGGAGTTGGCCAGAATAGGGGAAGAACCCCAAAGAACATGAATGCTGTGAAGGGCAGCTAATTTTCTTTTAGGATTGTACGTCAGGCATAATGAGCCCTGAAGCGCTCATGTGGTGAAAACTCTCCTCTTTGAAATGTTCCGCACACAGATGAAAAACTTCCCGAAGTTTAGCCGGTAGATTTCCATCATAAATAAAATACATCCAGTGAGTCTTCAGGGGCTCATATGAAAGCAGTAAAAATGATTTTTGTCTGATGCATACATTACATGCATACATTAACAGAGCAGAGGAGCTGCTATGCTTAGCTCTGAGCTTAGCTATGTCTGTTTGGATGCTAGATTATTGCGAGCAGCTGAGCAGACCTTCCTGAGCACAGACTACCTAAGAGGTGGCGAAAGGCAGTGAGAGAGGTGTAAGGAACTTTTTTTATTTGTGAACCTCATACACAGGCTTTAGGACACATATAACTTTTACAAATTGTTAATTGTTAATGTGAATTGCATAATGGGACCTCATAAAGGCAAAAAAAATATCTTCTCTCTTCTCACCTATTTTCTTCTGTCTTATTTGTATATAAGAAATATATGTAGTTGAAACAACCCAGAATGGTAGTTAAACTGACCCATTATCTGGGTAAAATACTTAACTCATCGGTTAAAATGAACAACCCACCATTCTGGATCAAATTAACTACTGCTGGGCTGAGTTACTAAAAAGAAAATTCAGCTCCAACTTAAATGAATTGCTTCAACTGGTAACAAGTAATTGAATCAAGTTGATCCAACTTAATTTATTAGGTTTAGAAGTTGAAAACTTAAATAAATTAAGTTGGGCAAACTTAATTCAATTACTTGTTACCGATTGAAGCAATTTATTAAAGTTGGAGCTGCATTTTCTTTTTAGAGTGTATAAAACAACCCAAATTTGGTCATTTTTAAGCCAATAGTTTTTAATTTGTAGGTATCCTGTTAATGTCTGTACTGAGGGTCCAATCCATCTCAGTGGTTGTCTATAGTAGTCTGTTGTACCTCTTTTTTGAGGAATGAATTAGCAACCTTTTGCTGTTGGTTTCGTATTCACCTAAATTTACAAAACAACAAGTTCTTGTTTAGTTGCTGCATTGCAAATTTATAGAAAAGTGCAGGTCTTTTCAACTTCAGTGGGCACCGCTCTGCTGTCTCCATGCAATGCCGCTGTTTGACATCACCTCAGTGCTATCTAGTAGCACAAGGTGAGAGTGGAACAGTGAACGCCTGCACCTCGTGGGATGTAAATCCATCGCCCTTGCTCGGTCTGAATGCACCAACAACATGTTAGAGATGACACTTTTTTGTCAGTGGTTAGAGTTTCATCTACCAGATCACCTTGACCTTCCATTGAATCCTCTATAAAACTTGACACCATGACGCCATTGACATGCGGAAACTATTTTTTGTGAAAATTCAACTAACACCCAAGGTCAAACCATAACCTCACCCCAAGACAAATGAAAAAAAAAAACACCAATGTTTTTATCTTTACTTTTATTCTTTTAATTTTTTTAGTTCATGTAAAGCACTTTGGATTGTGTTTGTATGGAACTGTGCTGTATAAGCAAACTTGCCTTCCTTTAAAATGAATTCAAAACCTCCTAAGAGGATGACTAAGAACAATAAAAATTTAAAGAATGTCTATCTGCTTGTAAGCAAAAGAAAAAGGAAAGACAGATAACTTAAGAGATTTGTGAAGTTCTCTGTGTGTGTTAATTGAAAGAGCAGCACAAATTTATGCTAAACTGTATGAGAAAAGAAAAATAACTAGGAAAGATTGATTTAAGCATTCAGCTAGAAAATGGAACCGAGAGACAAAGCACAGACATTTTTAAAACACACATATTCATCCATTATTAAAACAATTTGAGATGTGCACCAGGAACTTTACTTTTCCATACCCTTTACTGTTGTATGTATCTGAAAGCTTCTACTTGTTTTTTACTTCGCTCCTTTAACACATAAATGTTCCTTCTGTAGGACTTTAAAGGATCATTTAATTTAGTTCTTCTTTACATATGTTGATTATATAAACTAAAGGAATTTGGGTTTAACTTAATTTAGCAATCAAAACAGTTGACAAGGAACAAGGATATAAAGAACAAAATGTCTGGTTCTGTTTAAACAACTTTCTGTCAGCAAGGATGAAAACTCACTTCCAAAATATGCATCAAAGAAACAGACACTGGGGTCCTAAACCCCTGTGCTAACAAATCAGCAGGTTGTGATTGATTCCCTTCAGAAAAGTAGCTTCAGAGGAGGCTTCCTACAATTGCTCATCTTGTCGACATAATGAACTTGGTCCACTCAGCGGTTTTTGTCTAAACCTTGCAAAAAAGGGAGCACTATGCAGAAAGAAATGCAAAAACTGCTGCTTTGTATAAATTCCGGGTACCTAGTTGGGTATGCATCCCCAAGTTTTCTTTTGTTCTCAGACTGTTATCCCCAGATGTCATTTAATCTCTTGAAATAGACAAATATCAGATGAAAGCTTTCAATCTGACATCACACCTTAAGAAATTATACATCTCTGTTTCCTTGTCCTTTGCATCACTGCTCACAGTCAAGTTTCCCTGAAGTCACTGAAGAGACATTCATAGATGGGTAACCTAATAACAGCAGAGCAGTGAGAACTGCCATTTGTCAACAGTTGAGTGTTTCATTACTACTTGATGCCTATCTGCTGCTGGCATAACTCTTATACATGTGACCTGAACCTGCCAGCAGGTGTATAATGAAAGAAATGTAGATGGATGCTCAAAGAGTATCAGTGGTAAAGCCCTTTATTGACACATCAAGTGCTTCCTGAATACATCATTTTGACTGACAGAAATGAGTGTTTTGACATTTAATGAATTCTGAATTTCAGTCATCACATCGCGACTTAATAAATCAAGTATCAGTGTTTGAACATTTCTGTGTTCCATTTTTCATTAATATGTATTTATGGTTCTTGCTGGAAATTAGGTATATCATACCTGGGATTAGTGGTATCCATTTCTTTTGTACTCTAATTATTCAGTGTTGTGATGCTTAATGCCACCCTTTCAATGCTCTGCAAACACTACTGGACTGTGTAATTCCTGAGAGGTTGCCTCCTCCTTTGCCTATTGATTTTCTCCAACAGCTTGTGGTCTAATTGCCCTTATCAAAAGCATGACCTGGTAAATGATGACTGCCTTTAATCGCCTGCTCCATTGCCAGCAGCTACTGACATTTACTACAATTAATTAATGCATAGACAACAGGGGAGCAGGTTTCTGTTTTGCCTTGCTAAAAACACTGTTAGGTATATAAAAAATACTGGAAGACTCAAAAATGGACTCCAAATTGATACCTATCCAGAGTGTAGGCCAGGCTAAATTATGATGCGTAATTTTTCATTAAATGCTTTTTTAAAAAATAAACAAACAACAGACATCCCATAATAGTTGCCAAGTTGTGCTCTGCGTAGTTCTTCTTATTTATGTCTTTTTAAATTATTGTTTAATCATCCTTTCTTAACTGATCAAATCTATCTCTGTGGGTAAAGATAGTTAAGCAACCCCTTCATTATATTTTTTGACAGATTTTTCCCACGGTAACAATAATAATTACAACTCAAATGAAGTTCTCCAGATTTTGCAGCTTTACTTTCAACTATGAATGATGAACTGAACATTTTACCTCAAATCCACAGTTACATATATCAAATCTGATTCAGAATCATGTCTAAGATAATTTTTAAGATAAATTGGTCCACTGGTTGCATCCCTAGTATACATCAAAAGATATCTGATCTATCGAGATCTCCCAAAAAAGTTCTAAATCATTCATGCAAACCAAACCACACATCCATTCAGTGGTCATGCTGCAGATGATCTACTCGATAAAAGGGGAAAACGTGGGTTGGACTGATGTGCTTGAATGAGATTTTTACATTTGTTGCTGGCTGTCAACATGTAGAGTTTTGGAGAGCAAAGTGGGTTTGTTTTACTGATCCTAAAAGAGAAAAACAATCGGATCACTTGAAGGCGCAAATACCTTGCAGCATCCCTGTGTAGCTATTCTACAGTAGAGTAGTTTCTGGTATCTGAGGCGTTTCAGTTCCTACATGCACCAAACTTTTTTTTAATGAGTAAAGGAATTCTGTTCTTTCACTAAACAGTGTTTAGTTAATTGAAAAAGTAAAAGAAAACTGATTCCTTTATCATCAGCAGTCCTCTGAAAAATGGTAGAAATATACACTGGTACTAACTACTGATGACAGCAAAGTAGAAGACAAAATACTTATTTAATTTTCTCTTATCAGTGATCATTGTTCCTAATGCATAACTTAAATAACAACAAAGACAGGTGAAAGAGGCAGCTGCAGATTGTGCTTTTTTTTTTTAGCAACACAGCTGTGTAAACAGCCTCCATAATATTGTGAACAAAGCTATTTAATTCATTATATAATATAATCACACATTTTACCACAAATTAACAAGAATACATTTCCACCCCACTGTGGAAAAAAAAGATCACCTTCATATTCATGAATGTTGCAGTTTGTTAAATTACCCCTTTTTAAACCTGAAAAGCTAACAAAACTAATATCTTGCAAGCAACTTTTCCACTCGATATTTTAAACATGATTAAAATGTGTTTAGGTACGTACAATGGGACATTACAGGTCCATGGCTCCCAGCTTCTAAAATCAAATGTGGACAACACACACACACACGCGCACAGAAAAAAAAAACAGTACCATGGGAGATGCCACTTACTGTGATAGTGTCCTAAAATGATCAATCTAGGAGTGAAACAAATACAGTGTTACCAGGAGTGTTGCCATAGGAGGTGTAGCATGGCTTCATTTAGAGGTGGTCTGATCTAACCTAGGGGCCTGCAACCTGCGGCTCTGAGGCCGCAGATATTAACTACTTCGGAAAAAAATGATAAAGAACAAAATACTATTTCATAACTTCTAAAAGAGTCATGGGGGCAAACATGTTAAACTTGCTCCTGCTGTTCCTGTTATTTCAAAGGTGCATTCAGATTTAGAAGATCAGCTTTTTTGTGCTATCAAGGTTGCAACATTTTATACACACAAACCCTTTAGTAGATTAGGTCCAAAGTGTAGTATTAAGGCTCAGTGAGTATTAAAAGATTTTAAATATTGCTTTCCGAAATCTTTGCGCTTAGTGAAACTATAATTACTGCCCAGAATCATTACATAACATTAAATGGAACTAACTGCATTCGACCACATGCAGACTTGTTTGCTGAAAATCTTTCTGAATCAAGAAAGTATTCAATAGAACCTTTCGGAGTACAAGATTTATGCTTAAAGGTCACAAAATGTAACACATCAAGCCACAGTCTTCCATCTTCTCCATCTCTCCACCAGGGTTGAGGCTGGTGCCTATCTGCAGCGACTATAGGCAAAGGGTGAGGTACACCCTTGACAGATCAAAAGTCTGTCGTAGGGCAATATAGTAAACATAAAACCACTTACACTTAAGGATAAGTAGTTTTTTTTTAATTAAATGGAGTTATCTAATAGCCTGCAAAAATTGCCTGTTAAAAGAAGTGCATTTATGCATATAGGGAGTCTCTAAAATCCACTCACAAATGCAATGAAGTTCAAAGACCACCTATAGTTTGTAAATCAAGATACACATCTGTATGCATCACAAATACTTTTGTGAATCTTGTCTTCTGAAAGTGTAAATCTTGTTTACATCATTATGTGCATGTGTGAATATGATGTGCATGTCTCCCAGAATGACGTCACACTTCTGTCTTTAGTATAGGCAAAAGAACATTTTTCTTTACTGCTTAATTTTTAATCATTATCGTCTGAATATCCCCAGTAGTATTGATGTTAATTAATGTCAGGAGATCACTTTCAATGAAATGTTTCCTCCCATATTTAAGGGCTCTATATTATGCCTTTTTAAGCCTTTCAAAGTCAACTAAATGTATATAAATAACCTTTGTCATGAATTATTAGCTTTTTTCTGGAACTAATTTTCCACTCAGGAAAAGAGACAAATGCCTCCAGTGCAAAGCCACCAATCCACAAGAGGGTACTTGCAATTTCAAGAGATCATCATTAAGGCACCATCATGGTGGGGATGCACCAGATTCAGGCCTGATATCACATACTTGTTGTCGTACTTGTATCCGTAAATGTGCTACGATATCAAAGTTCCAGTACACTTAATCATAAGAAAAAGGGTAAGGAAAAAGAAGAACAGGCCCTCAATGAGCTCAATAAATATCGAGTACAAATTTAAGATTAAGATTTCAACTGTATTGAAAAACAAAATTAAATGTAGGGAATGTGTCATGACCAGCTCTGGTCTCATTACTTGATCATCTCCATCTGCTCTGCTGCTCTCCCCCTTTACTCCTCATTAACACTCATTATCTCCACCTGTGTTTCTGCCTTAATAAACCTAGATCAGACCAGACGCTGGTGCCAGATCTTTGTCGACCCTCATGGTGAGCAAAGTCCAGCATTTTTTCTTTCTCCCAGCCTGTTACTACCCATTTAGCTGTCGGATCTGTTTGTGTGCCTTCTGGTTCTGACCTCTACCTTGTAGCGACTCTAATTATGGATAATGGTTTGGATTCTCCTCAGTCATCTGACCTCCTGGTTCTGACCCTTGGCCGGACTAAGACTCTGATTCTGGTTTCTGGACGGAATCCTCTCAGCCTTTTGCCTCCCTGGTTCTGACCTCTTCTCTTCCCCCCGGCTCTGTTGATTTTTCAGGTTTCCCCACTTGCAAAGCATGTAGAAGACTGTAATTTTTATCATAGGTACTCTTCAACTGTGAGTGATGGAATCTAAAACA
>JAUZNJ010028219.1:0-16232 GCA_034780135.1 Jordanella pulchra
ACTTGGACCGGAGTGGGAAGAAAAACTGTAGGTATATTTAGTTTCCTTACCAGTTCTTCATCAATCAGGTTCTGCTCACATCCTGAGTCAATCAGAGCTGAGATATTGACTAACCTTTGATGGATGGCAATAGATGCAGGAAGAGAAAGTCGGGAGATCGAACTGGAACAGCCACCCCCCAGGACTCCCGTATTCACTGGTGGGCTCTCCCTTTTGGCCGAGCGGAGCAGGCGGCGATAAAATGTCCAGTAAGGCCACAGTAGAAGCAGGCACTAGCTCCTAGACGCCGCTGTCTCTCTGTGGGGGAAATACTGGCGCGACCAATCTGCATGGGTTCCTCGAAAGGAAGAGAGTCCGCGGTGGTTTCCATGGTAGCCTCAGGAGCGTCTTTTCTCGGGACCTTCCCCGAAGTCTGTTATCAATCCTAATTGCTAAGGATATCAAGTCCTCCAAACTGGCTGGTTCATCCTGGGATACCAGCTCATCCTTAAAAGACTCATTAAGAGCCTGAACAAAAGCTCCTTTAAGACCCCTGCTTCCCGTTCCAAAGCTGATGTGAAATCGCTGAGCTAGATTCTGCATATCCAAAAGTCTGCTTTCAGTCTCTTAGGAAAGTGGCAAAAGGCATTTGGGAGAGTGATGTCAGGCTAAATTTTGCTTCCGCCCATCTAAGACCTTTTCCTTTCAATAATCCAATCATGTAGGCTATTTTGGCAGAGTTATCAGGAAAAGAGTCTAGGGATGTACAAAAAACAATGGAACACTGCAAGATAAACTCTCCACATTTTCCAATTTCTCCTGAATATTGTGCGGATGTCGGGGGCAAAATTTCCTGTCCACAGAACGGCCTGACCAAATCTGATGAGGTTGTATGCCCCGCCCCAGGTGGCGAGGTGGCGGCAGCCGCTGCTCCGGCTTTGTCATGAGGCTGAGGAATATGTTCCAGTCTGTTTGACAGCGCCGAGACTGAGGATCTCAATTGGTCCATCAGCTGACCCTGGAAACCTTGCTGATCCAAAAGAGTGCGCAGCATAGCATCATGACGGGCTAGGAGTTCAGTAGTGCTGAAATCAGGTCCTGTGTGAGGACCTGCTGGGTCAACCTGGCTCAATGGTTCTGTCATGCTGGATTTAAGTTTCTTGACCCACATGCAGGTTCACACTTCAAACAACGCAGAGTTCGTGATCTTAGTGTTTATTTGTAGTAGTTGGCGGGTTTGCTCCTGATATCCTCTGGTATCCAGCGTGGCCTGCTGGCTTGATGGATTTCCAGGTTAGAGAGAGGCGCAGAGACTGAATAGGATTCCAGAGGGTGAGGTTGGTGGAGGCTTCTTCCGAGGGGCTTGTCCTGGCTTGACATGGTTCCCGGCTGGTTCCAAAAACTCTGATCGGGGTCTATGAGGCGGCAGAAAACAAGAAACAATTACTCGACTACTTACTATTACAGCATCGTAAATGCTGAAGACCAGAACTTTAGTTTAGCTCTGACCAACAGTTGGGGACCATCGAGCGATGACTGATGAGTCAGCTGCTTCTTAAGAGGCCAGCCGCTGATTGCTGGAATCCGCTGCAGATGCGCAAGCCTGTCAGAAACCTTCCACGAAGATCGTCTATGGCAGGAGTTCTCACACGGACGGAAATCCTAACAGCCTTTAGCCTTATGGATGTCTTTATGGACATGGATGATTCTAGTCAAATTGGGACAACAGCTATCTGGAAAAGAATTTACAAAAAAGAAAAAAAAACAGTTACAGAAACAAGGAAACAAGTTACACAAAAACCAAAGTTACACAAATGTAGCAAAAAGCCAAAGCTCTTGATTATAAAACACATATAATATGAAGGTGTGTCAACAGGTCCTTTTGTGCAAAGGATTGTGGGATACGTATAGGTCATTAGTGCAGATAGGAATGTCCGGAGGTCTTATGCTAAATGAACTAGGAATGGGAAGTATCCTGCTTCTTTTCCTACCTCCTTCCTTACAGCTGGGACTATTCTCAGCACCTATCATGTTGACCACTGATGCTCTTCTGCTCTGGCTTATCAGTTGCTACCAACTTGATCAGTTCCAGACTACTGGACTTTAAACATGTTTGCACATCTAAAAGCTAAAAATAGTATATCAATAAAAAAAATCCAAAATTCTAAACCCATAACCTGGCTAGCCAGATTTATAATGTAGCACTCAAATTTAGTTCAACACATAACAAATCTAAACAACATACCAGTGTTTAGTTTAAGCCAATCACGGTGATATATAAAACTTGTTTCAGCGCTGTTGTTCTTTCAAAGATGAAATCATAGATTCGGACAAAACAGATTTGATGGCAGCAGCAAGTTTACATCCTCCTGCACTGCCATGTTTATTCTGTTTTTGTCATACCTGTATGTCTCATGGCTTTAAACCATAATTCTGCAGTGTGATTGAACAGTCCTTTCTGTTTTGGTCTCCAACAGCTGAAGTCTGAGCGGGACAAGAGAAATTCTCTTGTGTTTGTGAATTAACAAATACAGCAAGAAGCTTCACTTTATTGATCAGAGCTGTACCTCAATGTTTGTATACAGGCTTCCTCCTCATATTTTTCTTTCTACACATACATTCAACCATAGATGTTCACTGCAGTGGCCCTTATAAATGCTAATTTGTATCCAAATGAGTCAGCTGACCAGTGATATCTAATGATTAACAAAAGTAACCCAAGGAAAGGGGGCAAAAAACACAAATTGATTGAAACATAAATTCAGTTTGTTGAGTGAAGTGAAAAGTAAACAAAATGTCCTGTAGAATTGGCATGTTAAATAACAGAAAGTGTGGAGTGGTATCATGGCCACACCTGTAGATACTTTCACAGAAATATTTTGAAGCTAAAAGTAGTCCCAAAGGTATTCAGATGTTAAGAAGAATCAGTCTGGTTGCCTCTCATCATGTCACGAGTTAATCTGTGGTACACATCTCTAACTATGAGTTTTAAAGGTTTAAACCTAATTTTAAAGGTTCTATAATGCTTTTTAATCTTTCCATAGCCAACTATAGGGACAAATATATGATAAAATAGTAACCTTGGTACTAGGGAGTATTCATTTGTTATTAAATATTAGTTACCTTCCAACCTGGAAGAAAAACACTGTCCTTCAAAGCAAAGCAACCCCTCAAGGAATCTTCTGCTTAATATGCTCCTCTTTAGAAATGTATAAAAGAGTCCAAGATCTCTCAGGGACAAAAAATAATAATTTTTACTTGTAAATTGAGTTGATGTCCTTGTTGCGATAAGCAGCTAAATGAGCCCCTTTGTCTCAAGCCAGAATTATCGCACTCTGCACCATGTTGCCACTGATGAAAAAGTGAACGATTGTTTACTGTGCAGGTGCAGTGTGGTCGAGATATGTGCTTCTTGGAGGGGCTGAGTAAAGAAAGCTCTTCTTGGACCTGTCTTTTCCACTTGTTTTTCCAGGACAAGGAGGTGTTGCTGCTCAGAGAGCATAATTCACGAGGATTACTTAGATAATCATAAATCAGGTGAATTACCACTTTTTGTATGATTATAATAAAGGAATGACATTGTATGTATCAAAGGTCAAAAATAGCAGTGAAAATTTAATAAAATGGATTTTGCATGACAAAGGCTCTTTAAAGGAATGCAGCTCCCTCGCAGATTGAAACTGGCAGTTGGTTCCACAAGAGAGGAACCTGAAAACTCCCGTTCTATTTTTGAAATTCTAGTAACCACTTGTAAACCTTCAGTCTGGCAGCAAAGTGTTCTATTACTAATGCATTGAACAATTCAGTGGCTCATACATGATGGAGCTTGATTGTGGTAAGAAAGAGTTTTATCCGTGAGAAGAAGAACTTTTAATTATATTCTAGAATTAGCAGGGATCCAATAAAGAGAAGCGAAAATAAGAGAAATAAAATCCTGTTCTGGGTTTGCTGAAGCCTTTTAATTACATTTTGTGGAATTCCTTTTAAAGCATTACAGTCGTCCTGTCAGGATCCGGTGTGTGTGTGTGTGTGTGTGAGTGAGAGTAACGCATCTTCTCTAGCGAGGATCTTTGTGAGGAGCCAGGGCAGTCGACGCACGTGGAAATCATCAGCCTCATCAGGGTGTGGAAACAAAGGAGATGCAGATTCTTCAACCACTGCTGGAGGATTAACGCTACCGGTAGTCTCTCTCTGGCTCTCTCTCGTTGTCTGCTAGTTTTAGCTGATGTTTAGTCTTGAGCTTGCTATCTGAGTATCTTAGTCTTGTGTTGCTCTGCCCAGGTTTCATCAAGGAGATTTCCAAGTTGGAGTGATCCCTCTGTTTCCTCCTACCGAGTCCCTTTCCTGCAAGGAGCCTGCCCGCCTGCTCCGCCCATTCCCAGTCATCATTTGACTCCATCTGGACCCTCGGCTCACTTATCCCCACCAAGACTCCACACGGGATCCTGGACAACCTTCCCTCTTCGGTTCACCTGAACCGCCATACAAGTAAGCCGCTTCTATTTGCTTAAGGAGCACTCACCCCAGACCACCAGTAACACCGCTCTGTTCCAGGTGCCGCTGTTCGCGCATTGCTGTCAAATCCCGAGACGCTACGGGGACCAGTCTTTGTTGTCCGATCTTTTGTTAATAAATTTCCTTCTTCTAACTTGCACTTATTTAGTCTGCATGTGGGTCAGAAGATTAGAGCCGAACATGGCACGTCCAGCCTTAAATGAACAAATGCATTTGTTAGCTTTTCAGAGATCCTCCTTGACAGGATATCTCTAATAATGGCAATAAAGAAGAAAATTTAGGAAGTCCTGATTGAAGATAAGACTCGTGTTTTGTTTTTACTTTACAAGAAGAGGCCAGTTTAATATCTTAGAAGCAAATGAGTGACTAAACAGCTTCTTTTTAAAAACTCCATAGACAATAGCTTCTATTTTGATAGAATTCCAAAGCTGAACGGTTAAAGTCACCCAGGTTTTTGTTTAGCCTCTAGTCTAACTGGTTGGATTCATTAGGATTTATGTACAAATTTGAACCCTGGGGAACTCCACATGTAACTTTGGAGTTTGAGGATTTGAACTAACTGAAATTCCATGAAAACCTACAATTCAACAACAATGGATGAAAACGTGGGGTTTAAAAAATGAGCTAAGTGTAAACAGTAAATCAATTAAAGTGATGCATCAAGTATTTGTTCTTGATATAATTGCCCCAGTTCACATTCACACCGTATCAACCCACGCTGCAACTGGTACTGACATGATGTTTTTATAAAGTAAAACAGTCAGAATATTCTTTTCTTTGCTCCTGTGATCAGTCACTTACTTACGTTTTAGATACAATAACTCTCTTTTCACTCTAACTGGAAATTATTTATGTTTTGTTGCTTTCTTATTTATCAATAGTTATTTAATGTCCTAACGAAAGGATTCCTGCTTTAAGTAGCGTTTGAGAACCTGAATTCTACGTAGAATCGGAGAACGGATGAATATGTGTGTGTTCATACATTTTGGAGGGATTTCAGAAGCAGAGTGATACTGCCCTCTAGTGAAACATCAGAGTTATATTCTAGAAAATGCATCACCCACATACATGCGTCACACACTTTACAGCCTTTGTACAGCCTTTTTTCCATTTTAGTAGAGTCATGAGCTTTAATGTCTGACCAACTATTTGTTTGATTTAGAAAATCATAATTTTTTTTACCAACTTTCTTCCAAAGTGACAGTGTTTAGAATTTATGAAAAATTTCAGGAAACTAATTGGAAATTAAAAAAAATATATAAGTTTGTTTGCATCTTTTCCAGCAAACAATCCAGTTTCTAGCAATTTTGCAAATAGTAAAACCTCTATATTAAACATAAAAAAATAATTAGCATGTCTTGGAGTAAACAAAAAATTATATCTACAGAGGACTTCTTTTGTGTAATTACAGCTTTTTAAAAGTGCTTTTGTGATGATCTCACTGTTACTGTGTGAAAACCCAATGCAGTAAAGTTCAATGAATTATGTTAATAGATTTATTTTTCTTGGTTTTGCAGTTTTAATTAGTTTTAAGAAATTGGAAAATGTAAAAAAAAAAAAAAAAAAAACCCTATTCAATGACTATGATATTAATCACTATGATATCAGCTACTGACTATAGATTTGACTCAGATTTAACGCTTCGCAAAAAAAGAAAACATGAAAAAATATTAAACTTTTTTGACCATGAATGGGGCTGTTATAATTATCAACTCAGTTCATTATCTAGAAATAATCTCGAGAAGTAAAGAGGAGTTTTCCAGTACTACTTCATAGTACAAAAATGACTCATGTTTTCTTACAGGCAAAGCCTAAAAAATTATTTATCATGTAGCAAACATACAGTATTTATACCTCTGGTGGATTTAGGATTTTAATCCAGCATGTTTCTTCTAACTGGAAAGAATATTATCTATAAACCCATCAAGTCTTAATTTGAGCCCAAAAGAGAATTATTGGGAGGAGCTTTAAAGTTAGGGTGATGGTTAAGAGGCCTTTGACAATATTTCATTATAGAAGCATTTTTTCCAGGTCTGTCATAAACCTCATCTCATTTTTTATTTTTTAATGTCTCTCTAAGAGTTTCAGCCAGTCAATGATGAAATGATCAAACAAAGGTCTTTATTATTTATAAAATACAGAAATAAATAAAAGGTGGACTCATCTGGAACATTCTGACTGTCAGCGGAAGATCTCCTTTCATTATCAGCATTATTACATTTATCATGAACATGGATAAGTTATACTCTATAGATCAAACATCTCTGATGATTTCAGAGCTACTGCTTAGCTAAAGTGCATCAGTGCTTTTATTTTGAAGTGTCTTCGCTGGTTTCCTCTGCAGCTCTGCAGACCTCATACTGAAACTGGAGCGACCTGAAACATAAAGACAGGAATTTGAAGTTACACCTGAAGAGCAACAGGAACATCTGCTTTGATGGCCTTCAGCTCTGGCTGTGCTTACTCACCTTGTTGTGACCTAACCCCTGACCCAGGACCAGCCCCAGCAGAGAGTTCAGGATGTTCAGTCCACAGAGGACGGCTTGTAGGGCGCTGGTGATTCCCATAATGCTGAAGAGAACAACATTCCACTGAACAACCGAGCGGGGGGCCAGACAGACCCCCGACCACAGAGTTTGGTTGTACAGATACCCTGAGTGTCTGCAGGTAATGAAAAAGAGACCCGGTCAGGAGCTCAAATTGTAACATCTGGTTTGGTTCCTTAAAAGAGTCGTTCTTACATGTCAGGGAGGGGCTGCAGGGGGACACCCCAGGTTAGACCAGAGGACGAGTTGTAGAGACACAGAGGACCCTGAGTCAGACCTGTGGCGCTGACCAGAGAACAGCTGGAGGCAGCCAACAGCCCCACACAGGAATAAAGAGCCTGACACAACATCTGGAAACACAAAGACGCTTATGTTAAACCCATATATCAGGAGAACCTGATAAGGCACATCTGTACAAACGGATAGGATGAGTAAAATGTGACTACATCTGGTCCATGTGGGTTTAACAGGTTCTATACAGGTGGAGGTTGTGAAGCTCACCTGACTTCTGAAGGCGCAGCAGCCTCTGGTCTTGCTGCTCTGGACAAAGGCCCGTGCTCCGAGTAAAACCTGAAACCAAACGGCTGTAAGATCCAACATACAAACAGCAAAAACATACCAAACTCACATAAATCCAGGTGATCTCACCAAGAAGCCTGAGCCCCACAGACCCGTGGCCCAGGTGGCTTCTCTGGTCACATGACCCTCCAAAAGGAAGCAGGGCTTGAGGTCAGGAAGCAGCAGCAGGACATTGGACAGCATGCAGATGATCGCCATCGGAACCAGAGATAAACCCACACATCGAAGATACCTTGACACGCACATCTGTTACCAAAGGGTGAAAAACATGATCACATGAACAAGAAAACAGGCCCAAAAAACCTGTTTGTTGTTTACCTGTGTGATGTCACAACTGAGCAGCCAATGACAGAGAGTCACAATTTAACCAGCAACAAATTTAAAAAAAATTCTTCTTTTGTTAAATTCAATCTTTTTGTTCAGGGCTCAAAAGGAAATTTTTCCCCAGACATAAAAAAAAATTAAAGTCAGGAAAAACAATAAATAAAAGATTTTTTGTTTTGTTAAAATGAAAGAAAAAAAAACTGATTGTTACTGATTTCTTTAATTTGAAAAAATCATAAAAGGCTAAAAACAATCATATATTCCTGAATTTTCCAGTGAACCAAAATATTTCAATCAAATGTAACCAGAAATCCAGACATATTCAGATGTCTTAAATCTAAATATTAGCAGTCAAAATGTTTCTGAATTCTGTTTTTTCTGTAGAGGTTTTATACTGAATCAGTATCACATGGGGATATATAGAAAGCAGAACTTACCGCGAAGTCCGTCCGCCCGGTTTAGACTATGAGAGGAACAAACGGACATATTTATGACCGGAGAAAAAAAACGACACGCCTGCAGTCTGAGGAACAGGAAGGATGACCAAAGAAGGAAGACTGAAGAAGGACCTGGTTGGGTTTTTAGACACCTGAGGATTGATCATCAGGTGGACCTTTAAATGGACCAATAAAAGATTTATTCAAGCTAAATATGAGCACAAATACTTACATTTTAGTACTTGCCAACGCGAGTACTAAATAAAAGCATAGCCATATTGAAAAGTTTTGATTATCAGACTTTACTTTGGATTCAGATCAGTTGAGATGCGGTAGGAGGGATTCTTTTCCACATCTGGGAAGCACCTTTTGACAGCTGCAGCTAAGGTCAACTTTGTTTTGATACTGTGGTCTTCAGCAAACATAGTACCCTACCCTCTACCCTGACTTAAATGACCTGTACTTAGACAGCACTTTTTCAAGTCAGGAGACTTGAACAAAGCGCTTTACACTCCATTCAGTCATTCACTATTTCACATAAACACTGATGGTGGCAAGCTACAATGTACCTTCACTTCAGAGATAAGCAAGGCTGCCGTACACAGACTCCACCGGGCCCTCTGTGTTTGGACTATTTTGGAGTTGTAATTGTGATTTCTTGTCTTCAGTTGATCAGACAAAACAAAGAGCAGTCTATTGCAAGACGTTTGGTACCAACCTTCTGTCAGATCTTAGCTACATTGGTGACATTGCTTGATGTCACGGTTGACTCAGAAATCTGTTCAGTTTGCTGTAACAGCATATTTTTATGCAACTTCAGTTAAAAAGATCTAGAAGCAGAACGTCAGTCGGTAATTTTCAGGGGTCTTAGGATTCAGGTGGAAATAAACTGTCTCTGCAAGCACAGCTGCTGGTCTTCACTTCTTTTTTTATTATTATTTTTAGTTCTTCTAAAAGAGAACAACTTATTTTCGCTCTTCTGATTCACTGCAGGACAGCAAAAACTCATAGGAAACGTGCTGATGTCTCATCACAGCCCGGCGCTGACATCATTCGGTCCTAACTAAGATGTCCAGGTTGAGCAGGTCTGAACCTTGGACCAGGATTCATGGAGTACAACATCTTCTTAGGTCTGTGTTGACCAGGGTGGTTTTAGTTTTAAACCTGCACCAGTTCTGTTTGCATGTTTCAGAGGAAGGTACCTGTGTCATCAGAGTCTTGAAGCTGGCTCACAGAAGCCAACAACCAATGAAAATGTTGCTTAACCTTCCTTATTTAGTTTCAGTTTTAATTTAAGACCAAAACAGTGGCGTCGCCTGGCTGGAAGATTCTCATCAAGCCCTGGATCTTTTTTTTCACTGGAGAAATAAATTAATTGAGCCGCCCTATGCCATTAAATGATATGAAGTTTTGTAATTTCCTAGCTCAGGTGAATGCAACACTGGCACAATGCTCTGTGCAGTCCCAGAGGGGTTTGTGTGGAAGTGGGCACTCATCCATGTTTTAAAGGCTATCAGCTCTGATATTATTTAGAGTTTTAACACAAGAAAATAGACATATTAAAGACAGGTTCTGAATATTTCTGTCGCATCGTGTCTAGTATGTTTTCAAAGTTATGAGGCAGGGAAGCTCATTGATGACATCATATCAAGCTTGATAGGATTTTAACTAAACCCCCATCCATGGCCGGTTTCTCACACATGCTTATGTGGTCTGTTAAGTTTGGAGAAACTCTGCTCCTCTATCTGTCTAAGCTCTGTGTCTGCACTCGTGCTCCACTCAGCAGTTCATTGCTCTCCATCCTCTGTGCCCTCAGCTGCCTCTGCGCTCCCCACGTAATAAAATATACACAGCTGAAAACTCTATCTGTCTATTCCATCTCTTATAAATTGGTTTAAAACTTTAATTTATATCAAAGTAATCTTTATATTATACACAAAATTATCATGTCATTATCTTGCTGTTTATTTCTAGATTAAAAACACAGAAAAGGCACATAGACCTTCTTAAAATATTTTCTGTCTTGTAATTCCTCCTTTTCTATCTAATAAATTAGGATGCTTTCTTGTATTGTCATAAAAAATATAGATTATTATTTTTAGATTAGGTTAAGGATTGTCACGACATTATAAGGCAGTTTTTCAAATTATAAATAAAATTGAAGTGGGTATAATGGATGAAATGATCTAACCATGGAACTTTAGTTTTTGTTAATCATGGGTTAAAATAACTAATCTTTTCATCAGTTGTTGCATCAGAGGTCTTCTTTCTTTAAAGAAAAAAATATATATTAGTCATCCCTAAATATTTTATTATTATCCTTTTTCTCAAATAATCCAAATAGAGAAGATGGAGGCTCAAAATCCAAAATAAAAGAGTGTAATTTAGCTGTTATATGCAGGATATATGGGTCTATATTTTTCTAAGAAAACAATATTAGTTACTTTTTTATATAGCAGCAAGAATTTAAAATCTCTTCCACCCCTGCTCTTCGTTCCATCAAAGAGGGACAATAGTTTCTTTCCAAAGAAAGCAATCTGTTGATCTGATATTTACGGATTAAATAGAATGATGTCTCTTAATGGCTATATTCAGCAGACTGTACATATTGCAGTATTTAGCTTCAAACACTGTGTCTGAATGGTCTCAAAAAAAGCCCCTTTTTCTCAGTTAAATTCCCCTATTAGGTTGTGGGCTCAGCCCCCAATTACCAGGTCCAGGAAACAGCTCTTCTTACCAAAGTGATGAACATTCTGTCTTTCTGTGATAAAAAAATGGGACAATCTCTGTATTACAATTTTGATAAACAATCAGAAGTTCTGTACAGAAAGTATCATACCACAAATAGAAGACCACAGACATGAGCCTTCAGCTGGTTCTGTTTCACTATATTGGAAGGTTGTTCTCTCAGCCTATCCCTGATCTGTTCTTTGATTGACGTCTGAGATTTGATCTGACATCACACTGAAACCTCAGAGCAGTATCTGACTCAGAGCCACCACCGACGCACAATCCCCCAGGCTTGAGGAGAACCAGAACACCTGAGGTCCTCGAGGACTGTGTGTCCTGAGGATTTATCTGAGATGTCAACATGCAACTCATCAGGGTCATATGACCCGCTGCGGGGTAACCACAGGAACCACATCTATGACAAATGTTCTGTGAACAGACAGACATCACACACCACAGGAAATGTTTTAACAAAAAAACGCAGAAACACGAAAAACATGTTTACGATCTTAGTTTGATTATCTGAGATGAATTTATTTGGGTTCTGGAGCGTTTCAGAGTGCAAATCCGACATAAGCGGTGTTGGATTTTGTCCCAGTTTAACTTTTATTGTCAGTTCATATAAGAAATTCTTCATCAGCGGAAGAACATTTCTAGAACTCGACTGTTTACCTCAGTCTAGTCCAGATATTTTGTCACAATCACAATGGTAGCACCCTACTTCTTTATCAAAATGAACATTTAACAGAAATAGTGTTAGAAATGTGTATAAATTTGTGCAGATCTTAAAATAAATCCTGCCTCTGTTTAAATCATATTTATCTTTTTTGTACATTATCTTGATTGTAGGAGAAGAGCTTTTCTCTGCAGCACAAACACAAGTTCACTAAATGCAGGTATTACTTTATCTCTTGTGTAGGAGAAACCAGTTTTCTTAGTTTTTACTCTATGAAGCATAGTTCTATGTTTTACTATGGTTTTAAACATTTTAAAGTTATAGAGATTCTTTCAAATTAAATATAATTGATCGTGAGCGGCCGAATTTTAAGTGGCTAAATATTTAAATTTCTAAAGTTGTATACTGCTTAATTTCATATAAATATTTTTTTCAGGTTTTTATCCATGTGAACACAACTGCTCTATGACTGCAGGAATGCAGAAGACCAGAGGAGCTCTTATTAATCAGATTTAAAGTCCATGGGCTAAAGCCGGCAGTGATATCTCAGTGTCGCCTCCTAGTGGTTCTTGGTAACCATGCGACGTGGTACATTCTCACACCCTTACAAAAGTCTTGGTTCAATTGATGGGTCTAAGGTAGGTTTTCTTCATGCTTAAACGTACCGTAGAAAATACGTGAAACTATCAGCCGGCGCATCAGAGGCTGATCTGTAACCTCATTGGCCAGTTCACCTGTCAGTCATATTCAATATCGACCGATCAACGCTGCAGCATTCCGAGACTTACCAGAGCAGCTGCACGTGGTGGTGATAAGAGTGCAAGAGGACTGTGAAAGAGAAAAACTTTTCAGTAATTTTAAGTTGTTTAAACTGCTCAAGAAAGCTTTGTGAGCGCGAGCAAATAACTGTAGGTGGATAACACTGAAATTATGTTAGCTTTAAATAGTTAATTATTGAGCTTGGTTATAATTAGTTATAATTCATATCCTAATTAGCATATTTTGTTTGTGTATAATTTAGAAACCATGTAATCTGAGCAGAGCTTTATTAAAGAACAAATCTTTAGCCAGATGCCTGCAGCCTTTTCCCATAAAAGTAACCAAGTGTTTAGTTCAGGTACCGATAGCCAGAGGTGGGTTGTAAAGTTACAATTACTCGATAAAAAAAAAAAAAAAAAAAGTACTGTCATACTCCTTACATTTACTTGTGTAATATTCTTGTATTTTTACTCTTACTTGAGTAAAATCTCCAAGTACTGTCCTCTGTGAGAAATTATTCCAAGATCAGGCAAACAGAAGATATTCTTTACCCTGACCTAAAATAAAGAAGGGAAGCAGCAGAAACTCGTGAGAACTTTATTAAAAAAATAAATCAAACATTTTGTTTTTTTTGTCCCCCGCCACTGAATCTAACAACAAAAAACAAACAACAGGTCAGGAAATGAAAATGAACACAGGATCTGAACACCTGCAGGATCTGACCATGATAGTGTTGCAAAGCACTTAAACAGGATTGTATCCATGAAGGCAACGACTTTTCTTCCTCCACTATAAAAGAAAAGACGCTTCTGCAGCAGCTAAGGGGGCGGAGCTTCAGTTAAACCTGTGCAATAATCTACTGATCTATACAGTCCCAGGACATCTATAACCATTCAGATTAGGAAATCGACAACTTTGCATTAACAAGGCTTTGCAGCCTCCACAAATCTGTCTTCCTCTGAGTGATCTAATGCGGTGGTGGTGGTGTTACAGTCATAATTTATTACATAACTGCGTGTACTTTGGTAGTACAGAAGAAAAAAAAAATCAAACACTTGCAGGAAACAAAAACCTGGTGACCGAAACTGATCAGAGGTGCGGAAGTGCGGTTCTTTCAAAATAAATTGCCTTTATTTTCTGTTTGTGGGGGAAGCAGCTGAACAGGAGGACGAGCAGCTGGGAGAAGAAAACATCTCTGTTAAAGTCGTCTGTTTGCCTCCTTTGCTCGATGAAGATGAGCTGAGGGAGGTCTTTCTGGTGGAGGCAGACCGTGGGGAGGAGGAGCTGATGGAGCTCCTGGAGGATTTATGGCTCCTGCCTCCTCCTCGTCCCCCTGGAGGTGTCTGTGATGGCCCCGCATCTTCTGCCTCACCTTTCTGGTGGCGAAGCTGGTAGGCGTCTGAGGACCCTTTGCTACGGTCCGTGGCTCTCCGTCTCTCCTCCTGGTCGAGCTCCTTTTGAAGGAGCAGAGCCAGGCGGCGGTCCTCCTCCTCCTGCTGCCGTCTCACCTGGAGCTCCACCTCCCAGTCAGTTAACGGCCGCGACTCCACAGGTACGGGAGACGAGACCAGGACGCGTTTGGTGGTGGCTTCCTCTTCCGCAGCAGCGTCCAGCTCGGAGCTCTTCCTCTTGGATGAGGAAGATCTTATCAGCTGGCTGTCTGACAGTGGGCGGGGTCTCTCCATGTGAAGCTCCGCCTCCAACAGAAGGATGTTCTCCTAAAACAGCAAGTTTAGATGCGTGACGTCAAAACTGATCAGCTGTTATGTTTTGAGATTGTGTTAAAACTCACCTTATTGGTTATAAAACTGGGGGTGGAGCTTGACTGGACGGAGCGAGGACACAGGAACCTGAAACGAAGATCAACGTGTCACTTCCTGTCAAACAGGTAACCAGTTTCAGCTGATTCAACAGAAGCAGGTTTAAGCTGCAGTTTGATATTTTAGCAGATTCCTCTGGTTTTGTCCGAGTCTTTCCTTTCTATTCTAACACCTGATGCTGAGAGCAGGGATTCTACAGGCTTCACCAACTCATGAAGACTTTTTAAGACCTTTACAACTGAAATGTTAGACCAGCACCATGAATTACCAAAACATACAGAACAGCAGCAGTCATTAAATCTCCTGCAAAAGTAATTTTATTCATCTTTACCAAATTTTGAGTGCAACCCGACACCTCAAGTTACCACTTTAAGGAACAGTTTTTCATTATTCCCCAAAGTTTTTTTTAAAGCTGTTGGGAGTGACATTAAATTAAGCTTTAAACTTTGGTATTTAAAGCCCAGTGTTGTTGAATTTGCTTTTCCCATGTGGCAGCACTTCTATTTCGGACCGATGTGGGCTCAAAAATTGGCTCAGAGTGTTTGTTTCATTGTTGTTGTAAACATTAAATAATTCAATTACTTTCAGTTTATATCTAAAGCACCAATTCTCAAGTCAATGTACAGATACAATTCAATCAGTTCATAGATGCAAGCGAATGCATTGAGGAATACAAGGGTGTTCTTCTGAGCAGTTAAGGTCGTGTAGATGTGATGTTGGGCATCGCAAGTCAATGGGAGCCGATTCCAACCTTTCAGTTCTTCTGGAATCATTTCAATTTCTTACTTCCGATTCCTAGTTTTGCTCAGTCCATCGACCGGAAATAGAAGCTGCCTAATATCAGCCAAGAAAGAATCTGAAGGAGTGTTTACAACTATCTGTTTGCGCTGCAACATTAAAGTGTGGCTTAAAGTTATTTAAAGAACTGAACAGTCAACCTACGACACAGGAAGGACGGTGCAAAGCTAAACATCGTCAAACTCAGAACGAGAGCCTCACCTCTGACCCCCTGCACTGGTGATGTGCTTAGGTATGTTCCCAAAGGAACATTGCACACCTTCTGTGGGAGAACGGAGCCTTTTCTATACTGTCTTCCTCTTTCCTGCATCTTTAGATAGTATGGAAAAAAACCCGTAATCTAGATCGGTCAAACTTCTGCATAATTTTAAGCATAACTTCATCCATTGTTTATTTTAGTTTATGTTGATAATACAAAACAAACTAACTGAACTACGGAGTATGAGACGTTCATTTAACCTGTGAACGAATTCCTGAAATTTCTTCTGCTTCCTTTTCCAGATCCAGAACTTAGCATAACAATACATTGCAGTCAGAATCAGGCAAATAAAAGGAGTCTTATACTACAAAAGCATGTGCAGCATCCAGCAATGGATATATGTAGATGTGGCTTAATCAGGTTTACATAGGAAATCTCCATGTCGGTGAGTAAAGGAAAACTATTTACATCACAGTTCAAAGATTTGATATTTATGTGCTTGTTGGAAAAAGAAACTATGTGAAAATGTAAGCAACGTTTACACAAAGTGAGATGTTAAACAAATCATTGAGGAGTTCAAATCATTTCAGACACGACGGATCAACTTCTACGATTCTTCCTTTAAAAGAACTGGAATCGTGAATCGACAGGAACTGGAGCTGAAACGTTCCTTGGCCATCCTTAGACAGATGGGTGAGAACTTTAAGACCTACTAGAAAACTTCTAAGACTTGAACACAACAATTTAGGGAACTTTCGACTTTGTAAAGGCCTTAAGTTTAGACTTTTTAGAACATTAACCCTTTAAGGACTACCATTATAAAGGTCCGAATGAGCATCTTTTTACATTTTTGGATGCTGCAGAGTCATT
>JAUZNJ010028220.1:0-16231 GCA_034780135.1 Jordanella pulchra
CTGAGCTCATTAAGAGCAGCTAAAGACATTTTTTTGCAAACATGCTTTTCCTTCAGATCTAATGAAATTGTGTTAATAGTCTGTATTATTCAATTAGTAGCCGTTTTTAATTTGATTTCCATGCCTTTGTTTTTACACTTTATTTTAGTGAAGCACTTATTATTTTGTATTATTTGCGAAAAGCTTTGAAAGAAAGACTAAATAAAACATGTATTTTGTGCCTAACATAATTTTAATGATGGCTTTTGTTATGGTGCCTTTATTTTTGAAGATGTTTTTAGGTTATTTTCATGACTCTGTATGCACACTTAACAAAAATGCCAGAAACTTGAAGGTCAGAGAGTAAAAAGCAAGAGCATAATGGAGGACAACTGAAAAAGGAAAATGTCAAATGTCAGAAAAAAATTTGGAGAGGTGAAAATGGTGAAAGGTGAGAAGAAAAATTACAAAATAAGAAAGCAAAAAATAACCAAGCAGTGTGAAAAGGAAACAAAGTCAATTTATTCAAAAAAAGTGCATGAGTTGAAGGAAAATATGTTAATTACAGGGAAATATTTAAGAAAAAAAAGACATGAAGATGGGAGATTAATATTAAAATAAAATACAACAAAACAGGAACATTAATAGGTAAATAAAATAAAGGAAACCAATCAAAGGTGCATCGTGTAAAAATGCTTGAGCTTTAAAAAAAAACCTATATAGATTTAGAGGGAAACAAACAGAACAACTAATAAAAACATGCATTCCTGGGGCTCTTAGTTTGAAAGTATTGAACAAAATGCCTTTATAACTACAGAGAGGCTAAAATCTGCCTTTCATGTCGGCTTGAAAGACTTAAAGACTCTGTGTCTGACTGAGTTACGGTGCTGACGGCTCCAGCTGATGGCAGCATATCAAAGATGACCCTGCGGGAATCTATTAGGGTTGACTGTACTTTCCCTTCTCTCATCCTTTTCTCTTTTCATTAATTTTGGTCCAAAAAAGGGCGCCCTTTAATCACCTCTATCTTTTCGTTTCATTCAATCTTGTACTTTTTACTCTCCCTCTTTTTTATCCTTTTTGGTTGGGATGTTTTTTTGCATAAAAGATGAGGAAGTTTCACAGATTTGCAACCCTGTCGAGACTAACGGTCTAAAATGCTAATTAGGAATGCAAATGATAAATAGCAACAGACTTGCCACCTCTTTAAAAAAATACATATAATTACTTGATTCCAACTGGATTTATAAATAAAAAATGAAGTACTTACAATTAATTTTAAATGAAAACCTTTTTTTGTGACAGTTAATTACTTGATTTATCAATTCAAATGTATTTTAATGACTTAATTGGATATTTAATTGTGGATTTTAAAATGTTGTGTTATATTTATTACTTGAACCATGTACTAGATGTTGTTAAATGTTTCAGTCTGTGACCCCTAAAATAAAAAGGCAACAGGTTGGCAACTCCCTAAATTAAAACATATTATTACTTCACTCGATATTCATTACCAATCCTGTAAAACAGGAATGATGACTTTGCTGACAGAATATTTGCATCCTTTCTCTCTTTTATCGCTCAGGGTAATCCTGGGTACGACTTCGCAGTTTTTATATGAATTTTGTTATCTCGTACTTTAGAATATACATCAATTATGCAAATACAATGAAATACAATATAAAAAATGATTACAATGGTACAGAAATATAAAACTTCCTCCTGAAAACAGAGGTAGGTAGTAACTACTTTTATTTAGTAGGTAGTAACTAGTTTTATTACTCAGCTACATTTACTGTAGTTAAGTAAGTTTGAAATAAAAAAAGTAAGTTTGAAATAAATGAAAAAAAAAAGTATTTTTTGGGAGTACGTGTACTTTGATTTAGTTTTCACTTGTACTTCAGTAATATTCTTATGAGAGTCTTGCTAATTTTAGAAAATCTATGAGCATAAGAAGATCAGGTGAATAAACAGAAGAAGTTCTACATCCTTTCTTGACATCTGTGCATTAACTAAAAACACTGACATGGAAAAGTTTTTCTTCTGCTCCAGTTTGTTTTGTAATTTATATATTTTTCTTTCTATTTTATACTTGAAAATACAAGAATTCGTAAATAATTCCCTTTCTGATTACATCAATCATTAAATGAGATGTTTTGCACCAACAATCACTCATTACTTTAGTAGCTACTTCTTACTCTTACCTGAGACACATCTTAAACAACTACTATCTACTTTTGGTTGAGCATAGGTAGGTAGTAACTATTTATATTTACTCGTTTACATTTTACAGTACTTTCAGGAGTAGTTTAGCCGTACCATACTTTCCTGAGTAATAGTTTGATGAAGTATTGCTTCTTTTACTTCAGTAAACTGAAGACAAACTTTACTAACTGAAAAACAAGAACATTTAAACCAAAAATGAACTAAAGACATACAGTTAAAAGTATTCTTGCTTTATACTTTAACTTGTTGTCTTGATCCCACTCATATCTGTTTGGCCTGTTATTACATATGAAGTTCAAGGTAATATTACATACTGCAAGTGTTGGTCTCATAGGTTGTAAGTTGGAGAAAATTTGTTTTGGAAAACTGCTTCTTCTGCCTGAGTTTGTTATTTTCCAGTTGAATCTGCATTTGTAGTAAGTATTTTAAATTCATTTTATAAACACCAGAGTTTGTAAACAACTTTATATTTGGGTCTGTCTGACTAGATCATTTTATTACCAGTTTTTGGCTACTTTACCCGCCTCTAAATGAAAGTATGGTACAGACTGTGCTTATGTAACAGAGTAAATGCACCTATTACATTTTAGGAAGTTTAAAGTCAAGCTATATGTTTATGAAGAAAGGATGCCCAACTCTGTGGACACTCTCACTGTCCTGCTCAGCAAAAAAAACTCCTTTCATTAAGATTTTACAGCTAAATGGCAGCTTTGATGTAAAGAGGGAGGCTAGGTTTCATCACATGCTAAAAAAAGTGTTTGGAAGATGTTGTTTAGCAGACATTATAATCTGTTCTTACTGTATCCAGTCACTTCACTCTCTGCTTTAGTTTTCTTATGCTGTCATTTTGTTGCTCAGGGCATCACTCATTTATCAACTTTCTATCTGCTTTCTCCTGCTTCTGTTTGATCCCATTTTCTTATCTGTACAACTAAACATATTTAGCCTTTTCTGACAAGCCTACTAAACAAAAACCTAATTCTTTTTACTTTTTTAATCAGTTTATTGCCATTTAAATTCATTAATCTCCTTGAACACCAGTTCACTGATGGCCCGGTAAAGTTCATAATAACCGTTCCAAGCTTTGCAATCATTATGTCTGTGCTATGCCACAGTGTTACTGAATTAGTTCAATAAGATGCCGCTCCTCTGGGATGTTAATGTGTGCATCAGGGAGTTAGCTGGGAGGTTTAAAGAGCATGACTAAACAGGAACATAAAGACGGATGACTCCTTTTTGACTGGTTTGTGCTTTCTGAAGCACCAGAATGGGTATTATGATGTTATGATTAATAATTAGATCAACAGAAATGTAACTGGCTAGATCTTTGATGCTGCATTAATAATGAAAATATTTAAAAATGCAAAAAAATTACATTATCATACCATAATTTTATTTAATGGGAAACATTCTTTGTGTTAAAAAAAACTTTCCTCATTCTATCTCCTCCTTGAGGTCTAGAGACCGAGATCCTCATGGAAGAGGTATTTGGTCCAGTTTTTGGTTAAAAAACAACAACAACAACAAAAATAAACGAGGGAAGTATTGTGCAATAATAATGATATCAAAAATTGAAAAGATAATGCTGGAGAGGATTAACCAAGGTGTTCCTATTACTTTCTTTTTTCCTATTAAAATATGTTCTCACCACTGAAGAAATATATGTGGCCTGAGTAGAATCCAAAATGCACTGAAAAGCTAAAGATTTGCTTTTGGTGAAGAAGTCGCCGGCACCCGTCTTAAGTATGTTTTTTGCTCTTATAATGGCTTTTATCAGACTTTTTAACATGACCCTTTCAAAGCAACCCAGTGAATTTCACATGTTTTCACATGAAAATCCAATTAATTTCACACGTCTTTTACCAAGAAACGTGTCTGATCCACACATATACTTCTGCAGCTAGTTGTCTGCATGTGAAGCATGTTAATTTCACATATGTGATAATGTGAAATTTATCAGCTTGTCCTGTAAGGGGGCTTTTTTTCGGGGGTATGTTACCATATTTACATGTAATTCAAATGTTTTTTTTTACATGGTGTACACTAGTTGTCATGTGTGATTTCCATTTAAAGCAAATATGATCCACATTTGAAGCACAAATGAATCACATTTGAAGCACATGTTTATCACGTGATAAAAAATAGGAATCACAAAAATATATTTTACATATAACTCATGAGTTTTTGCATGTAAATCACATGTGCTTTTTAACACAGAACATTACAAATTCACATAAAAACGTGCTTTTACATGTAATTCACATGTTAATTACATATCATTCTCAGCTGTGGTACATGGGTTTCACATGTGATTTTCACATGTGAAGTTTGTGGAATTTTCTGTAATGGGACTCTTTTTTTCAGGGTTTTATCGGCAGACTGCTCTTTGGACAGAGCCATTTAGATCACCCTTAAAAAGATCAATATCTTGTGAGGCGTGCAGATGTCAACAGTTGTAGCACATGCACTGCTGGGGCATTCCTCCACATACATGCATCTGTACACACATGCGCTCACATAAAGATAAGAAGTCTAACGCGCTATGATGCGTGAGGCAAAGAAGGAAAAGCAAGTTTCTGTCTAAATGGCTAAATACACCCAAATAAAAAGATGGAAGTGTGTATGGAAGTGTGTGCGTGTGTGTGTATGATTGTGTATGTGTGTGGGGGGGTGAGTTAAAGTAAGGTTGAAGGGGGGGGTATGGAGTAGGACAAAATGCTCCTATTCATTGTGCTCCTCTGGGAACACTAGGACTGACTGGGGCAGCTTCTCCAGTGCAAACACACAAAGATCTCCTTTTACCAAGGGGAGGGGGGGGGTGCTACTGGATGAATGGATGGCTGCAGTGGGCCCCCCTCTGCTTAGACCCTAAGAAAACAGAGAGTCCCCCGTCCTCTAACTGCCCACCAGACATACACTGACATACACACCTGAGCAGCACGGAGCATGTGTACACACTCAGAATTAATGACGCTGTTGTTCGAAGGGCAGCAAGGTTAGCGGGGCCAACAGGCAAGTATGTGCTACGTTTTTATGTAGACATGATTAAGAAGGAGTGAGGAGAAAGAAAAATACAGTGTTGTCTGGCAGGTAGGCACACAACTGTGTGAGTGTGACACTGCACTTGGGCCGTCGCTTGGAACAGGAGTCTGCTACCTGCAAGAGGCTCTGTGGAATTTCTACAGCAGCTCTCAATAATTTGGGTCAAATATAATTAAAAATATATATAAATATATATATATTGAAGTAAATATACATATATATATATATACATATATATATATATTTAACAGTATGGTCTATTTTTACACAGACACCAACAGTCCAAAGAGGACCGTTTTAGTTTTGTGAAACTTTTTTTTTTTCTTTATTAGATTTAGAAATGTAAATAAAATTTGGTCCTTTAGTAAATTAACAAGTTTATCAAAACCTATTTTCTGTCTTTTTATTTTTAAAAGGCAGTTAACATTTTCTGCATTAAACTACTTTCATTAAGCAGGACTCCAGGCAAAAAATATACTTTTTTTAGTAAAAGTTGTACATCCCTGACTTTTATTAATCAATATAAATCTACTAAAAAATGATCCCCTATATAAAAAAGGTGATGGTTTAACAGGTTAAACACCATCAAAATGTTATGTTCTCCATGGCTTTGGGCCTTTCTTGAGATATATCTACAATACTACCTGAGCTTTGGACTAACATAACAACAATATGTGTACAGTAGGCACTGGTCTTCCCCTGTGAGTACAGGAAGCATCTCATATGGTTATTAATTTGTACAATACTACAAATCAAAACGCTGAAACATCCTAGATTATTTCAGTGGCGTGCGGCGCAGGAGTTCTCCCTGCAAACGAAGGGTTATTGGTTCAAATCCAGCTCTGGCTTTCATTGCTTGCTGATGGTAGTCAGAGGACCTGGTGGCGCGCCCCAGGGCAGCTTTGGGTACAGTGTAACTTGCCACCATCAGTGTGTGTGTGAGTGTGAAAGGGGGAAGGCCTCGATGCAGTGTAGAGCACTTTTGAAAAAGACTCAAGGTTATTGTGATGTGAAAATCTCATACTGCCTCATGCCAAGAGTAGAAATGTCTGTTTTTGAGAAATTTAAAGGAAAAATAATCAATAATATCGTAGGACACGTAAAGATAAGCAAATAGGAAACTGCACAATCTTGAACACACATGCAAATAACTTGCAGCAGCTGAATATTACCAAGTGAGCTGCTTTTAAAAAAAGATTGTTTTCGGCTTTAGCTAACGCTGTGTTTTTGTCTTTTAGCAGGAGTCCTTTGATAAAAACAATTGTTCTTCTTTGCTGATGAGGTGGAGTGCTGCTTCACTCAGTCTGTAAATGTCTTTGAGCGGTTTTTGGTGTTTTGACTTGTTTTTGCAGATCCAAACTAACATGTTAAAACACTACGGTAGATCAAGGGAAGCCAGGAACTTGTTCTGCAAAGTAAAATTATTGTTTTTGTCAAAGGTAGCTGTTGACACGGGGGAGGCGAAAACAACTGAAAGTGTCCTGCTGAAAAGAACTAAAATTTTTTTTTTTTCCATTTTTCTCACTTCAGAAGTGAATCATTTCTCCTGAGGGCTTTTCTCTATTTGATTCTTTGCCAGTTACTCCCCCCATTTTATACCCTCAAGGTTTTCGTTTCATGTAGGGACATATTATCTACAACTAACATAACTGAACTCATCATAATTCTAAGGAGACAATAAAGATTATATATCGAAAAGTATTAGTAATTGGGTGCTTCTGTGGTGTAGAGGTAGAGCATATGACCCATTTACTGACTGTCACAGGTTTGAGTCCCGACCCTGCTGACCTTTCCCAAATGTCTCTCCCCTCTCTTGTAACCCACCTTCCCATCTGCATACTTTCGAAATAACAAAATAAAGACCACTAGAGCCTAAAACAAAATGTTTCATGAAAGAAAAACATTTCATGAGGATAAAATTAGAGCACCCCCATATTTATTCACAAATAGAACGGCAAAAATTTGGATAATTGCTGAGCTAGAGTTCTCCTCTGTTAAAACTAGACATTTAGTTTAGTAAATTCTTACAATTGAGGTAGTATTGAACATGATGATGGAATTGAAAGAGAGACCCCATGGCCTAAAAAGGTCTGAAACAAGAACAAAAAACAGAAATACACCCAAACCACAGTTGACTAGCCTATGCCTAGTCATCAAAACAAAACAAAGAAACTAAAATATCATGAAGGCGCCTACACCATGGTTCTTTGCTCTCCAGTAAAACACAAAAAAAAGACTAAATCTTTTGACAGCTAAGGCCAAATCCATCACCAAATATTAACGCTTAACAACTACAGGAGCCAACATGTCAATGGTGGAAGATTCAAACCTCAGAGCCCAGAAAACAGGCAAGATGAATTAATTTCATATTGGCAACAACCAGAAAACATCCTTTATCATATCATTTAATGCATAAATTAGGTTAATGTAATTTAATTGGCTGCTACTTGTCTAATCAGTTGTCTCAGTCTCATACGTATTTTCTGACCACTTTGTTTCTTTGGTAATTTTGCTGAACTATGAAAACAATCAGTCATAAATATGCTTAAATCTCATGTATAATTGAATTTATTTGTATGCTATCTACCAGAGATTTTAGAATATGCACAGATAGGGGCAGCAGACTCTTAGAAAACAAAAAAGTGGGTCTGACTTCTACCAAACCAACCCCGAAATCAGGTAGATGTTAGTCACTGATGTCATACAACCATATTTCCCAACACTAGCTAATGAGTAAGCCATAGTAAATGAATTTAAATAATCTGTTATAAAAGAAGGCATATAACTTCCCCAAGATGGGTACAAATTCTATAATGTACAGAAGGACATGTCGCCAGACAAGAAGAAACAGCTTGGTAAAATTGAAAGATACATCTGAACATGTATTAAAGGAATACAGCAGGTGAACTCAATCGCCAACATGGGAAACATTGGCAGTTATGTCTGGACGCTGTGTGTGCTGACTTGGAGGCTCTCTATCCATCTAAGAGCCTCTTAGCTCCTCAAGAGTTCTGGTGCACATTTGTGAATGAGTGGATTGCTCTGCTTGTGCTTGTCTGGAGCTCTGACAGGAGAAGAGCTTTTGGCTCTGATTCAGACAGTAAAAACAGGGGGCCAAAAACTATCAGGACTAATAAAATAAGTAATCACTTAGTCCTCATAGACTCTTGTACAAAGTACAAGGCCTATCAGTCAATATGAACATTCGCTTTATCAACAGCCACACAGGAAGGGGTCAGAATATCAAAATTGTAGTGCAGGACACAACTAGAAAAATAAAAAAAAACAGGAGAGGAGAACGTGGAGTAAGAAAAGACGGAGGAGGGTGGGTGAAGGAGGAGACGGAGGAGTTATAAATGAAGTACAGAGAGGAGGAGGAGGAGGAGGAGTGCGGCTTTGCAGTCATTAATTAGCCTGTTAGCTAGGGCCCAGGCGGTGCGGTTAGGGCCTGCGTCTTTGTGGGCCTGAAGGAAATGGGCCCCATATGAGAGCCATTATAGGAACTGACTTAACAAAGACACATGCCTGTCAGCCACCAGGCTGGGCTGGGCCACTGCTTATATGGCACACAAAGGGCCCGCCACCGCTGCAAGCATGTGTATGTTGTTTGTGTCGGGGCAAGGCCCAAACTGTCCATATGTATCTGATTAGACATTAATAGCAACTGTCTCTTCTTGGTGTTGCATAAAAACAATTAGATTTTTTCTGTTTTTGCTTTGCTTTTGTCATACTTATATTCGTGAAGTCTACTTTAATAGCAGACAAAAATAACCTGAATTAAAAGAAAAACGTGCCTGATTTTAGGGTTAGAAACTGATGGCTGCATAGCCTCCTTTGGGATTTTCAGCATTTTTTGGCGAAAAGGAAGAATTACTGATTTGTTTGTTTCTTCTTGAATCATGAATGTAATGTGAAATGAAGCAACTAAGGGCTATAGCTCCGTATGAGGGTCTTCCGACATTTTACAAGACATTTCCCTGCTGAACAGCAATTCCGAAACAGACTGTCATCCAGTATGGTTGCCAGTTCCACCTCACACCTGGATTTTATAGAACAAGCTACGGTGCTTTATTTACATTGGAAAGCTAAAAAAAAAAAGCCATTGATGTCACTGGGTCCAATAGATCTTCCAGGGATTCTTCCAGTTCAAGTCTTGGATCTACTTCCTCCTTTGTCAACAATATCTATCTATCTTACATACTGGTTAAAAACAGTCTGTCTCTGCTGCACTGATTTACTCTGCTTTACAACCATATCTAGTCTCTGATTGGTTTTCAAGATACAAAAATACACAAAAGTTCATATTTTTCTATTCCTGCGAAATTCACAGGTGTGGCCCCGTCTGGTTTTGCTGTACTCTCTAAAAACGGGCCTTTTGCCTCACTAGAAACCTGTCCTTCTTCTCGTATCACCTCGCAGCGCCCTTGAGCAGCCCTCTACATTGGGATAAAATGTAAATTCTGTGCTCTGAGACAGAAACATATGGCGTGGTATTAGTGCCAAAATTAAGACTATTGCACATCCAGCGGTGCCCTCTTCCTCGGCTCAGGAGGCTATAACCATTCATAAACAAGCTACTGATCTGATTAATGATAGGCTGTCTCTGGTAACTGATCCGCCGAAGCTAACGAATGAGATGTCAGAGCTGGTAACTACAAAGGAAAGCACTCATCTGCGTTAGCTTTGGAGAAACTGGTGACTAGCATGACTAGTCACTCATGACTAGCATAACTGGTCACTCATTGGTTTTTCTACTTCCTCTGTTGTCAATTAGTACAGATAGGATGGTGTTAGCATTGGATATGCTGGTTTTAGCGTTTGGTACCAATGAGTCTCCGAGTTCAGTGTGAACGCTCCTTTACAGTAGCTCTCTTGTGACCTCCTGGATGAGTGGTTGATGTGCTCTGGAATAGTTGACCAGTACTGGGAAGGTGGCCTATTGTTCAAAGTTTCTTCAGTTTAGAAAGAAGGTTTTTGCTTCAGTTTGTTAGAGTCCCTAACGCCAAAAGGATGGCTTTTTAGTTATTTTTTTTATACTGATAGACCTCAGTGACTATCTTTCAAATATTTTCTTAAATTTATTTTAATCAGGCAAAGATGTGTTTCTTTTTAAGGGCTGTTTAGCATAACTAGCATTGTGTTTAAGTATCTTATAGTTCAGTGGGTCTGATAGTAATCCAGTCTGGTGGTGGGTAGTGAGACTGAACCAGAAAAATTAGGTTTATAAGAGTGAATCTATGATTTAAAAAAAGGACACAATTACTTTTTCAAAACTGTGTTATGTTTGTTTTTATTTGAAGGATATGTTTAATATTAACTGATTTTTATCTCGTATCAAATATTATTTGATCATTTGAAACTTGTACTATCACAGCACAACCAAAAGAAATCCATAAATTATTTTTCAGAGTACTGCATTTAACTTTACAGTCCACTGCTTTACTCCTTTCTGTGTTCATGTTTTTAAGTATATCTATCGGAACGAGGCCTTCGGAAGCATTTCTTTAACCTCTACAGATCTCCTGCTGGTTCTTCGACCCGTTTAAAACCACATGACAGGAAACCTGGGATGCTTTGAACTCCACTCCCCCAACACGGTAGCTGAAAAACACATACACACCATCCAGAAATCGAAGTGGGACAAGAGGGACACAGACATTAAAACAAACACCCTTCATCTGATTCTTCATAAAATTTTTTTTTTCATGGTATTCGGATCTATGAAATGTTAAAGTTTACAATAACAGGGAAATAAATCCTCATAACAACTGGAGTCGGGTAAGTTTCATTATGCAGGGGAATTCATAGAGCTATTCACATTTTCTGTATAAAACTTTGTTTTGATTTGTTATTTGTACCATCTGGGCAAGATTTAGTTTTTTTTTCAAAATGAGATGTAAAGAACTGGCACACTGAGGCCTATTCTTTTCAGCTGAAACAGTAGCATTCGGTCAGCTCCTCTGAGTATTGGCCTGAGTGAAGCTCAGGTCTGGAACTGATAAGTGGAAACAGACCGCCGCGGCGCTGCCTGTGTGTTTAAGGCCAATACACATCCGACAGAGCGTAAACAGTCCGTACCCCAGTGACTAAACCCTGGAGCTTAGCCATAATAATTCTACACCTCCGTACAGTAGATCTTCCATATGCTTTTTGCTAAGTTGGGCTCACTTGCCAAGATGTGCTATTGTTCTTTAAATGTAAGTTGTTGTAACTTTGCTGGGAGCAATTTATTTTCAGCAGCTTTTAAAATGAAAACAAATGTTTTCTTTTTTTATTGTTTAGACTTTTATGAAGAGAGAATTGAGAAAAAATAACGTGTGAAACAAGAAAGCGGTTTTAACAGCTGATGCTCCTGAAGCTTTATATGATAAGTTGCTCTGGAGAGCTACTTTTTTGCACATCCCTTCATCCTCAAAACTAAACATGACACAGTATCCGCTGCTTCACAGCGTGCAGGAAGATCCAAGCAGGGGCCTGTTTTTATGGTCTTGTTCTCCCCTGGGGCTGAGAATCCTAATGAAGTCCAATCCGAGCTTTATTAAGATCTAAAGGTGGGGTTTCGTAATAAAAATAATAAAAAAAAAAAAATGAGTGTGGGGAAAACATCCCTCCATCACACCTTCAGAAAACAGGAAAATCCAAACCTGGATACAAAGCTGAGCTAATCAAAGTGCTAGGTTAATTCAGATTGCCTTATTTAATTTAGCAGTAGTCCAAGCACATGAGGAAAAGTAAATAAATAAAGTGATCAAATCCGGACCAAATTCCCACGTGGCTATTAGTCACAGTGTGCAAATTTGACAGCATTTGGTTCACAGCTGGCAGCAGTTTCTTGCCAAGTCTGGGTGCATACATGCAGCAGTTCTAAAAGGAGGTGTGTCAGGTGGCAAAATAAAAGCAACGGCTCTTTGAAAGGTGGAAGACGGTGGAAAAAAGGAAGGAAATGTATGATAAATAGGGTTTTTTTAAAAAAGGTTTGAAATTCTATCAAAAAATGGAACACATGGCTAAAAAATAGATAAGGATAGTGAGTGTTTTTCATGTTAGGGTAAAAGCAGTTAAAAGCAAAAGCAGTAAAAGCAGTTACTGCTGCTAAATAGACAAGTTAGAGGAGAAAAATGAAGACAGGAGCCTATGGACTCCCTGGAATATTGATCTTGGAGCAATCAATGCCAAAGGTAATGATCCAGTTTTAGACAGAGCAATTACTGGGTTACCATTGTGTGTACTGTGTGCATAACTGCAGACACCCATGCTAACAAGCTATCTAATAACCAATATTTGTAACTTTTCTGTTTTTGTTTTTTCAGGAACACATAGACCAAATAGCTAGGATTTGTCTCTTAATGTCTCTACAGACTCTTCAGAAACAGAGAACATTTCAGACGCCCCTCTTGCGGAACTCCTAGGATCCTCTTACACTGTATGCAGCAACCAAGCTCACTTTAAATTTCTGACCAATTAAGCATTAAATTCAGGAAAAATTCTGTCAATAATACCTGCTACACCTAAGCCATGTTTGTTCCTTTTTTATTCCTATTTAGGAAACAAAAAACTATTAAACTTAAGCCTGTGATCTGAACAACACTTCTCTGGACAGTTGATTCCTCCTTGAGTTTGAGAAACAATGCATCCGAATTGTAACATTGCAATAAAATAAACCGTGCCACAAGGCCGCAATAATGTCAACAATAACAATATTAAAATTAAGTCTTCAATTCAACTACAAAAATACACAATAGGCATGTGAGCAACTGCAGTAAGATTTAGATATCTGTGCCAAACATCTCCAGGGGGGTTTGAGGAAACTGTTTTTGGTAAGAAATCCAAACCAAGCAGGGAGGACTGGATCTGCAACTACCAACTGCTTGTCAAAATGAAAAAAGAGCAAGAGAATTCAAGATTTCAGACATTTTTCTCCCTTTCTTTCTTTTTAGCTTAACAGACAGTTGGGTGTGTCGGTACAAAGCTGGAAAATGCATCTCACCATGTGGACTAACCTGAATCTGTTGCTGGAGAATGTTGATCTTGTGCTGCTGCTGCAAAAGCTGCTGCTGTTGTCTGGCAATCTGCACAAATAAAATAAAATAACAAGTTTCAATGTTAAACTTGCATTAAGGTAATGCAGCTGTTCAGCACTGATCATTCAGAGAGTTTAATTCCAAACTTCATTTTATCAGATAAAATGAAAACTAAAATGCCACATCATATACTATAGGCCACTATATATCTGCTAAGCAAAAAATATCCAGCTGCTGTCAGCATGTAACATTGCCTGAAGACTTTTGGCTGGAGGACCTGTTAGCCAGGATAGTCAACAACACTCAGCTAGAACAGCATTGAAAAAAATCCCAATGACAGTTAGATAGGATATGTTTTAGCATTTTTAACGGGAAACTGGAGAACAGAAAAAACAGTGACAGCAATAGACAAAAAAAAAAAAAAAAAAACACTATACGGTGTGATAAAACCACAAACCGCTAACCATTAGCCACCACGGGCTAATGGTTAGCGGTTTATCTGGATAACTCCATACCGAACATTAAAAGCATACCGACCATAGTGACCATCATTTTAAATGTTGCCTTAGAAATGGAACAGCATTAGCATGAGCACAAATATGAAATCTTAAATATTTTGCAAAAATATTAATAAAAATAAGTTAAAGTGAAAAATATCGCAGTAGGCTGTAAGCATCTGACTGTTAGGATGGTGTACTATTAGCAATTGCATTAATGGCTGTTTTAAAACATAAGCACAAAATATTCTTAGTTTTCTCCAAAACATGGCCAACATTATTTTACTCATTCTATGAGCTGAATCTACTTTTACAACTAGCAGGAACCAAAAAAATGAAATTGTAAGTTAAGGCTAGAAGTGTAGAAGTGAATAAACAAATGTGTTCATGACGATGATCAAAAACAATAAGAAAAATCCAAAAAAGAAAGAAAAGCCATGATAGGACACATTTTTGGCCAAGGCAATCATATCTGCCTGATGTCATAGCTTCATCTTTACGTATGTGCAACATGTTGCTGATTAAAGTGTGGCATATAAACACATCTCACATTTAACAATGACATGTTTACAACACCTTGAAACCATTTGGAACCTTCTTCTATACACTTAAATACAGGTAGCCACCATCTTCACTAATTAGGGATTGTCTGAAATAAAATTTTTTGTCAGGTTAAAGAGTTGAGTCTTGTCATGTAATGGCTGGCAGGGACCTGCCAGTTGTAAAAGCTTAAGACTCCTTAAAGTAGGAACTTTTCCTTCGACTATTTCCACCCATTCTGAGCAAAAAAACCTGTAAAGCGGCTGCTTCTTGCCTTTTCTTCTTCTTGAGGGATCGTTTAGTATATTTATTCCGAAACGTAATTGCAGGTTTCTGAATGGGAGGCGGCGCCCCATTTGCACACATGTCATATTTCATTAAAAGCAGATTTTTCTGGGTTTGTCTGTAGGGCATTATCCTATCAAGTCTCAACAGCCAAATGACTGGCTGATATTGGAATCTGTCTTTCTTTTCACTCCCCCCATTTCGCTTGCTCCTTTGTAAAGTTGTGAAAGGTGGTATGTGTTTTGATGGGAGGTGTGGACGTGTCCAAACAGAGCCTGTCATATGCCAGCCCACGGTGACATGTCGACAAAGAGCAAAAACAAAGCGCAGCGCACCTAAAACACCTATTTGCGTATTGTTGCTCTCTTCTCCCTTTTCAAACATTATGCAGTTTTATTTGATGACATAAAAATTGACATCTGCAGTAATAGACTATATCCTAAAGGGATTTAGTCAGCAAAAGGGTGTCCAAAATATGTACACAGTAAACAAGTTTATTTTTCGGTTGTAGGTGACCACAAAAAGATACCAATTAGCAAAGGAAATATTATCAAGTAGAGATTCGAAATTTAGCAGAAAATAAAATGTGATATTATGTATTTTTTTTAATTATGCAAAGAAAACAAGCTGACCATATTAACAACTTCTAAGAGGAAAGTAGAGTCTGTCCACACAGACCTAACCGCAAAAAGCTAAAATTTTACCACTGTGTGCTCATAGTACATGGTGTCAAGCTATAAAATCCTCAAGGGAAAAAAGTCTTTACATTTGAGGATCTTCACCACAGCTATATTTACTGTTTCACCAAAGGTTTTTGCATCCAATACAAAATAACAACTAGTCTGCCCAAAATAGATGTTTCTAGTTTAGATTATCAATTACTTTATGTATCAGTACTACCTGGTGGTTTCATTAACTGTTTAATTTAGAAATGAATGTATTCCTTATTGTATTAGATATGGACCAAGGTTTAGACTTGGAACTGACTTAGCTTCATAATAACCACCATAAGGATGTCTCTATAACTGAAAACTATGGGTCCATTTCAGAACAGAATAAAATGAACCACCGCTGTCTGATTCTCTGTTTTGTGTAAGTTCCTGTATCTCCTGTCTTCCTTTTTTGGAGTGGAGACTCTGCTTCTCCACAAAGAGAGGAGTAAGCTCAGGTGGCTCTGATATCTGTTCCAGGTACCCCTGGATGCCTCTTTTGGGAGGTGTTCCAGGCATGACCCTCCAGAAGGAGGTCAAGGGATGGCCAAGGACACACTGGAGGTACTATGGCTCCTTCCAAATATCTCAAATTATAGCTCATACCTAGCCCCTAGGCCTTCAACAATCTTATTTTTCTGTAGTTGCCACAACTCTGCATATCCCCCTTGTTTTCAAAATTCAGTAACAACTCTGACTCTGAGATCACGTTGAACAGTGAAGTCAAAAACTCTCGAAGACACTTCCATACCTCCAAAGGTGCATCACCTGGCCAACTACCTTTTCAGTCTATATCCTTTTTAATTATTATTCCAATCCCTCTCTCTCTGTCTCGACAATTTATATAAATCCTTCTGCCTTGTATTTTTTATCCCTTATTTATTATCTTTAATTTTGTGTGATTTTTTTGCTTGTCTATCCTTAATGCACC
>JAUZNJ010028221.1:0-16231 GCA_034780135.1 Jordanella pulchra
AGAGGGCTCCAGCCCAGGAGACCCACGGCGCACTCTGCTGGAGGAAAGATGGAGCGACAGGCTCCGGATCCCAACAATGCTAGAGGTTCTTAAGAAGTTCTTGATGGAGCATATTTACAAACAAAGAAATATTTTGCTTTTCGTGGGTTGTTCTTTTAGGTGATAGCATTTTGTTAAGAGTCTGTACACTTATTTAAAGATTATTTGATTTACTTGATTGGTTAAGTTTTTTTTAGTTATTGATTAATTGTGATTAATATGATTAAATCTTTCAGCCCTATTTAAGACTCTTACTTTAAAACTTGCAAAAAAAACGTTCTTGAGCTGCCGTCAGCGTTTTACTTGTAAATGGATCTCTTTTTACTGCCTGACAAAAACTTTGTTACCCAAAAGTTACAAAAACTCAACTATTATGAAAATAATTTGTTAAGCAGTAGATCAGGAACTCCATAATATAAAATATAAAACAGTGACAGTGATGGATAAGTTTTTTCTACTATTATTAAACAAAGTGTGTTACACTAGGTAATATAAATTGTAAACATTAAAACATACATTATGTAAATATTGTTTCTATATCCAAAAAAAGCAACAAAATCAAAACTATTAATATTTTAACAACCATGTTTGAGGTTGATTTTGGTTTTGTTTTAGCTTTAACATCGACTAATCCAGTGTATTACAACCCTGGTCCTCAAAGCACACTGGCCTGCATTTAGATAATTGTCTGTCTGCTTCAACACACCTAATTCAGATGATTGCAGTTCAGTGAAACCTGTTGATCTGCTATCAATTGATATCAGCTGGGAAACATCCAAGACATGCAGGAGAGTGTGCCTTGAGGACCAGGTTTGAAAACACTGGACTAATTAACTAGCATTTACCTCAAGAAAGGCTATTGCCAAGGAGTCCCAATTGTAGCAATAAGACTGTATAGGATGAACAAAATAACATGAGAACATATATTTATTTTCATATATATATATATATATATATATATATATATATAAGAAACCTGCTGGTACCCTAAAAACAGTCCTTAAAAGAAAAGAAATAGCTGATACAGATTCAATTCTCCCCAAATATTTGAAACATAGTTCCACCCCCCCAAGCTTTTCCCAACTGCTCACCACCCTGATCAGCGATTAAGTCCAGGAGGTATTATCTGACCTCTGTCCTGTTAAAGACCCGAGTTGCCCCATTGCACAGTGAATCCGACCCCCACCCACCATAGCAGATACCGCAGAAACATGTTTAGCAGCAACAATCTGATAGTCAGACTGGTGTAGCATTCAACTCTCCTTTTAAAATGGGATAGGCCCAAACCACAGGGTAAGATTGGGCATGCAGCACTGGGAAAACTGTGCCTGTAAACGGAAATGCTGGTGTAACAAAAACATTTCTCAACACCTCGACATTAACCCAAGAGCGGACACAGATGACTGGGTTTAGTATCCCCTACCTCATGTTGTTTCTTTGCTGTCAAGCAGCTGAAAAGCCATCCTGTTAGGCTGACTCAAGGGAGCACCCATGTGTAATCACACTATTACCAACACTGCGGCAACATCTAGAATAAGAAAAATGTTCTTCCTATGGTCGCATTATATGGAAAAAAATGTTAGATGTGAGCTAAAAAAGTTGTACAACTATAAAGCTCAGGAAATGTTCATAATGCTTTGAATGCTGATAACAATTTTTAGTGCAAGCAGAGAAGCTGGAGGACAGCCAGTGAAAATATATCTAAGATTTCAAAGTCATGAGACAAACTCTTACTTCAGACATGGCTCCTTCTCTGCAACTTAAAATGGCTGAAAGAGTTAATCTTATTGCCCAAGTGTGTATGTGTGTGTGTTTATTGGTGTGTGACCTTGACTGGCTGGTGGTATTCGTGAGAAACCTCATGTCTGTCTTCAGATTAAGCTCAATAAGATTCCACTGCCTCCTCCCTCCTGTCTTAAATCCCCTTTGTAATAAAATGCTCTAATACCTCCAGAACCCTCCAAAAATACACCTATGATATACGATTTTGTATATTCCTTTTACTGCTCTAATGTATATCTGTTAACATGTTAGGGTCTTAGTTTAAAAATAGAGTTTAAAAAGGCCTAAAGGGTTAACATGTAAGCTGGTGCCAGGTGGTGGCAATGTTTTGACCAGACGGCAGTTAAATTCATTATAATGCTGAATGTACACCTGACATAAATAAATAGTGGCTTCCTCAAAAGTAAAATTTTTTGTTCTTTTCTATAAAAACGAATGACAAATATCTTTCTGCTGCATGAAAATTGCAGACAAAAAGGTTTGAGAAGTGAAGATATTTCTTAGAGGAGTTCAAAATCTCCACTGGGGTGACAGAATCAGACAAACTAGTTTAATTGTTAAAAAGAGTGATGTCATTGAAACATGACTTGTGCTAGCTTATGACTTGTTGCAATTTAATACTTGTAAAAATTGTGTGCTTTACAAGCTATGTGTGATCACTTTGAAAGCCTTGTTTTTTCTTAGAAAGTCGGATTTGCCTTAAGTCAACCAAAGTTCAATACCCATCAAGCTTATATCAGGCATAAAGGAATTAAGCTGTTTACTTGCTTAAAAATAAAGACTCCTACTACACTGAACATGAAACAATCATAAAATTTACGCATTGCAAAGAAAAATAAGAGGACATTTGAGAATTCTGTACAAATATGTCATTTATGGGTTGAATTGGTAAATATTTACAAAGCAAATGAGACAAATTCAATCTCATGTACTTGTATTGTCCATTTTAGTTGGCTAGAGCAGAACATTAAACAAATCTAAATGGTGTTTAATGAAACTGGAGCAAATTTAATTCTGGTTTGACGTCGTTTTTTAGCTTCCCATTCCAGCTATTATAACAAATCAGTATATTTTGCACTGATAAGATTAAGCAACCGGAGAACTTCCTCAGACTATTAAAGCAACACATGCCCTCCTACAGGACCCAAGATAAGTTTCTTTCCCATAAGTATCTATTAACCTCTTGCTCCAGCTGTCTTTTTCACCCATCTAAATGATTTCCCCTTATTCACTGTACTTTATAGAAATGCGTGAATAGACTTAAAACATTTTATTTAAAAGCGTTTCTGTGAGTCCAAATCCCAGAATTGGTCTTTCCCAATATTTTGTTATATGCTATATGGTTTTTATGTTAAACTTACAGAAAGAGTGTTCCAATTTTATAGGGTAAAAAAAATCAGTTTTATTGTTCTTGGTTCAATTTTTTGTTTCTCTCTTCAAGTTGCATTCATCCTGCCAAGATTTTTCTCTCAACCTACCCTTTCCTTACCCTCAGAGTTATATATCTGTCTTAGTCTTTGACCTTGTTTCCTAAGCAGCTCAAAACAAAACAATATATCATGTTTGCTGTTTCCATCTCTGAAAAAGTGGGGGAAAAAACGGAAAAACATGTTGAATGTTTAGGATATTTCCTGTTGACCCATATTGGACAGCTTTTTTTTTTTTTTGGACAGTGTCCCAAATTTGAAAGAGCAAATATTTTCTGTTTGACCCAGAAAGATAGCACTAAGGAGAAACTGACTGTGGGAGTGAGACATGCGACACATGGGAGGAAGAAGAAAAATCTCACTATTTGAAGGTGAAAATCTATAAGGAGGGTCTAGTGAGTTTCATTGTTCTCATTTTGCCAAACAAAGATATAAAGGGCTCAACTGAGACTCTCGTACCTTACTGCTCGACAGGATTTTAACAACATGATTACTACTTTTTAAAACTTGCTTCTGGTTAGTTTTATTGTCAATCAGCTCAATTGTGCGTCATTTAATAACCACTTTTTTAAAGGTTTACATTGATCATAGCAAAGTGTTTTACATGCACATTGTAAAAAAAAAGGAACAAGATATATGGAGATAAAAAATAAAAACAATTTTTTACAAAACCATAGTATGCATAACTAAATTATCCAAAAAGACAATCAAACTAGAATCCACTGTATGAGGCTCAACAAGATGAAAATACTTATTTAGAGAGAGACTCTTTGAGAAGCTTTTTTTAAAGGTTGGTCGGATTTAACTTGAAAGGTAATATTGTACCAGAGCTTGGGCGCTAAGCATGAAAATAAAGAATGCAATGAACCAAAGAAAACAAAAGTGGTTTAATGTTTTTTCAGGACTCTATATATGTGAAATTTGAGTTCTATAGTTTCAGTGCAACTATTGATAAATAATTTAACATGTTAATCGTTTCTACAATCTTAACCACTTATCTACTCAACTCCAGCCCTGTATTTCTAAGAACAAGTACTGCGCCACGAGTACAATCTCAGAGTCGTTTGCTTTGGGTGGACTTACATTTTTTGGCTTTTTCACAGCTCTGTGGAACTGTAACTATTTTTCTGTGTTTGTTTACTTGAGGTTCTAACTGTTCTCGAACATCCGTTACTGACTGGTTAGGGGGCAATGTCATTAGTTACACTATACTTTATTGTATCTAATGTCTTCGATTGTTAAATCAATTATGCCTGGCTTATTGTGTATTGTGGTTTTCCATACCAAGCTAGCATTAGGTGGTATTTGGTAGAACTAGCATACCCTCATGCTCATTATCTTCTATTTGATACTGCATATGCTTTCTCTTCTGTATACAGCCAGCATGCTCCATCCAGCTGCCCAAAGCCTTATCTGGCTCTCCTCTTTTTTTCTCCAAGTCAGATAGCGACCAAAGCAGAGCTGCAGTCTATGCTGTTGTTTGTGTCTCTACAAATCATATCACTTGAGATTGATGGCTGCCTTACTATTAAAATTCCTAACCCCATCATAATGGTACTTAGTTTTAATGGGAATTAATTAAATTGTAATAAACTGACCCAACCCGTCCTGACCTGAATAGATGAGAGGCATCTAATTCAGCCAGAATTTTAAATCTTTTATTTATTGAATTCTTTTATCTAGAGACTTAAAGTAATTCCGAGTTTGCATTTATACTCTTGAGTTTAAACTTTTGTACAGAATGACACCTGACTTGTTTGTAGAGATGGTTGAACACTGTTGTTTAGTTTTTGTCATATTTGTCAATAAAGTTCTGTCAAACAAAATTTAAAAAGGTCACACTAATTCTTTTTAGGGAAATGTAAAACCAAATTGTCCATCTTAAAGGTCAGTGGACTAAATACCTACATCTAATTTAATACCTTTAGTTTACCCATTTTCCTGAGGGCTTAGCCCTATCCCAACATTGATGGAAGAGAAAACTATACCTGAGTGGATTTATTATGTTTTTATAAGGTTCCTTTTGGGACTGACTTGCGGTGTGGTCTTTCAGAATTGATTATAAAAAGTGAGGGGGTGCCCACCCCTGCTGTACAGGATGCTTGGGAATGATTGGGTACTTATGGAGAAGGGGTGTTACAGTTGTAGAACTGACAAATGTTTTTTTTTAATTATTTTTTTTTAACGTGTCTATATTCATACATTATGTGATGATTTGCTGAACTACAAAAAATAAGCTAAGCAACATAAAATAGGATTACATTTTAAGGCTTTCTGAAGAATAACGAAAAGCACATCTTCTGTTTATTTCACTTTAGGCTGTGGTTAGAGATTTCAAAGGGGTCTTGCCTGTCATGACACTGGCAATATTATTGGCCTTTCACATTATTTTAAGTAGCTGATTGAGGGTATGTTGAAAAATCTTTCTTTCTCCCAGCAACAATGTGCTCTGAGATTTGGAGGAGCCATTTCAGATCAGATTGAGATATCAGTCAGGCACTGATTCCTCAAAGAAGGGAGTGAATATTTAAATTAAATGGAAATTAACCCAGAGATCTGCTGTAAGCTCAGTCTGCTGCAGCTTAATCTCACAGCTGACCTGTCGCCTCAGTCTAAATGCAAAAAGAGTCAACGTATAAAGAAATGTTAAGAGTTTTTGAATCACTGATGAGTCGGTTGAAAGTCAGGGTAGGGTGGGGGTGTGTTGCGGTATTCATGGAGCCACGAGGAGCTCTAATCTACCAGAATGAATCTGATTATCATTTCCAAAAACATATCATCGAGAGGCTTACAGACCGCCTGCAGAGTGGAGATCAGCAGCCAGGCTTGCTCTTCAACTTGGCATGATATAAGAAGTAATTAGGAGGCAAAGCATCAAAAATAACTCAACATAACAGAAGAAGAACATATGTTGGGAATGAAAACAATCATATAGGGAACTTTGAATGCAACACTTTGCTACGACTTGATGGCTATCGGGCATAAAATATATTAAGTTTGATACAGAATTTCTAAAAACAAAAGTGTGCAAGTCAGTTTCCAAATTTGTTGCTTTCAGTCAGTTGAGGATTAAAACTGATGTGAAATCAGGCGTGACACTGAGAACTGACTTGTGTGCTGGGCTCACTTTCACTCAGAAACTAAATCACCAAGTGACTCACCTGCTCAGATGTTTGTGCAGCTTCTTTTCCCTTTTTTTCTCTGTGAAAAAAACAAAAAAAGGTTGTAACCCCCCACCCTGCCACTTCTCCCCCTCGGCTGTGGTTCAAGCCATGCTCTAATTCAATCAGTGTGTTTTGTAGCCTCAGAGTGAGAGATTGCATGTTCATTAAAAAATCCTGATTAGTCCAGGAGACTGATTACTTTATGTAGCCATTAGTGTGTGTGTGTTACTGCCCATTAGACTTCTACTTGAAGCCTCCCTCCTGCCCTCTCATTTGTCTAATGGATGAAGACTTAAGCCCCCTTAAAACACAACGTGCACGCTCGCTGGACGTGCACAATGATCCATTAATTAGCTTAAGTGGCCCCTCAGGCGTCCTCTTCTCCCCCCATCATCCCCTCTGTTTCCCTTCTATCCTCCTTCTCTGTCTTTGTTTTCCAGTCATCTTCCTGGAAAACAACAGCTCCGTCCATCAACCCCCCCTTTCTGTCAGCGTGTTTCCTCCCTTGGCCATAAAGTCTCATTAAAAGTCAAGTGATTTATTTCTTTATGCAGAGCTCATACCCACTCTGTCAAAAAGTTTATGCTTCAGCGCCAGTTCATTTCTTAGTCTGGGTTCCCTGAAAGGTTTCTAGGCAGTATTTCCTGTCTAATTCCTAATATTTATCCCTTAAAGGCTCAATAGCAAGTGAGCAGGGCTTTAGCTTAGTATTAGGAATCTCTACCTTTTCTTCTCAGTGTATTTGGGAGCTGGTTGATGATTGGCAGCAGCTTCAATTGAAGCAATATTCAATAGCAAAAGCCATACGGGATTTTTCCTCGGGGGCGACATTTTCTTTTATCCCCACTTCATAAGACTGATTATTAGTCAGCTGGAATGTGGTACACAGAGGGGGTGCTTCATGTGAGGGAGAAGAATAGTCAAGGGTGGCATGAGAGAGGCTGATCTGCATCATAATCATCATTTTTTTAAGGTTGAAAGACTAAGGTCTGTTCTGGATGTGTTGGTTTGTGTTTTTGAGGTATATTTTTGAAGTCCTGCAACAAATAATTGTTTGACATTCCGTCAATTTACAGCAGGGATTATTTACTGGTGGAAAGTATTGAAGACCGTATATGTTCCCTGGAGTAAACAGCTCATCAAATTGATCCTGAGGACAAACAAATGTGCAGAGAGCCCCAGAGCTTTGTCCTCAATTTATTAATGGATTAATTACCATGGTAGTTGATAAAGTTCATCACGACATGAGGAAAAGTTGCCATTAAAAGAAAGCCTTTTCTATCGTCAGAAAAAGAGAAAAGATATTTGGAAAAGAATATGGCAAATCTACGTAGGTATTTAAATTTGCATATGAATTTCCACATAAAAAGGTCCTCATTATTGTTCAGTTGAAACCAAGGTGCAGATGCTGGGCTATTTTTTTCCATACTGTGCCATGCTTTGCGAAACACATCATATGGAATGGACCCCTCGTGATTTGAGTTTTTCTTGCAGCCACAGGATAGCGGCAGCATGTGGTTATTGCTTGATATTAAGAAAAAAATACATTTTTATACCATATATTTTATAGTCAAGTAAATAAATGAATCAAATCTTTGGTAAATGGTTAGAAAAAGAAATAAATCTGGATATTGCAATGGCCCAGTGAAGTCAGGACCTCTGTCTATGTAAGTCATTGTCTCTTGAGGTGTCACTTCTCAATGTTTAGGATTGGTCCTGAATGTTGTTATTTAGCTCAATCGTCCGGTGGAATCTCAGCCCGATGTTGTTTTAATCCATCTACTGTACAAACCATCCACGGTGATTTCACATAAGGTAAAACTTGATGTAACTTAAGATTAGACTTTAAAAGACAAAAACAAAAAATGATTGCAATGCTTGATAAATCTAAGTGGGCTTCCTCTTTAAGGGGTTGTCTGTGGGATATCGAACCAAGGAATTTGCAGCCTTTCCAGGACATGTGATTACTTCTCCCAAAATTAGGCCAGCACCCCCTACAGATGGATCAAACCTTTAGAGGCAGGAAATTAGGTCTGTGGTTCACATTCTCTTTTATAGATATCATCATTTTGATCAACTATAGTCTCTGCTTGTATTGCTTGTCTCCAACCATCAGAAACAGCTCTTATCTATTAATTTTCTCTCTTAAAATTATGATCATATAATAAACAGGTGTTTCTTATTGCATTATTGGTCTCTGCACTGTCTTTGTTTAAAACCCTTAAAAAACATATTTTTACTTATTGGCCTTCAAACCAACAGAGACTTGATTCTACTCAACTTTTGTTAGTATTGATTTGAATAGTTTAAGTGCTTTTCTTTGTTTGTATTTGTAATTAGCGTTTTTGTGTTTAACATTGTCATTTTTATTAGTTTTTTGCTATTCTTACTTATTACAGTGCCTTTATGCTGCTGTAGGTGGTATCAAAGCACTATATTCTGTAAATAAAAACAATAATTATACAATAACACAAAAGGTCATTTATTATGGTTATGTTGCTGAATGGTTCTCAGTCTCGAAGTTAAGACCTTAACCCCTGCTGTGGCTTAACAGAGTCTTTGGAAAAAGAAAATACATTATCATTCAGAATAGGTTAGTGTGCATTAAATCACCTCCACCAGAAATACAATCTATGATGAAGTAGTTTATTTTTTTTAAACCCATGATTCTTTGAACAAGTGTGAAAGTGTTCCTGTATGAGCCTCTAATGGAAATGGAGCTGCAACCATTAACTTGATTATTCTAGTGGCTTGCAATTTGAAAAAGTTGAGAAGTGCTGCACTTTTCTCTGACTCAGGATAAAAATGTGCAAGGTGGAAGCAACATGAAAAAATGAAATGTTAGTATTGAATGTTTTATAGATACTCTTGTAACGTCAATCAGGCTATTGGCTTAACGTTTTAATACAACATATCTCTGTTAATTTAATCCGTACTGATAATTATTGGACTTCTCCAATTTCAATGTTGTTCATTTCTTAGGTGTGTGGTGATCTAAAATAAATGGCTCTGTTTGGATTTTAGAAAACATTATTTCAAGGTGCCAGTATTGGGCAAATGTGGTAATGGATAAGAGGTAGAGAAATCTGTGTTTAGAATTTTCTCTGTACTGTCTTTTTATCTTAATTTGAGAATTTTTGAAAAGGCTCTTTTTTCAAAGAATGATTAAAAGCATTTTGAACCATAATTTATCAAGCAGTTTATCACAGACCTTCATCATACAAACTGTAGTTCCTGAGTAGAGTTGAGCTTTTTTAAGCAAAAGTACTATTCAAATTCATTCTTTGTGATTTTTATTCCTTTGTGTTGTGATTTTTATTCCTTTGTGTATATTCACACACATCACACGAATCTCCAAATGAGAATATACTCACCACCATTCATGCTTATTTCTAAATAATGTATTTTCACCCTTCATGCATACAAAGATGATTGATAAGGTGGAAGAAGTGTTGGCACAAAAACAACCTGTTTGTTAAATTGTTAAAAAATATAAATGGTGACCTACCTACATATTACATATTTTGATTTCATCTTTAATAGTAAACTTCTAAACATATCTCTGTGAAGAGATTACTTTAATTTTCAAAAATGATTATTATAGCATTTACTACTGTATTTTAAAGAAATATTTGTGCTTGAAAGAGCGTATTCATATGCCAACGTATTAGTATGCTGTGAATGACCAGTACAAAAGGTTAAAGTGTCTGAGGATTTTCTATTGACCTGCTAGAATTGAATCCCTTTAAAAACTTGCAATTAAACAGCAGCATCAGACTGGATAAGCATAAAATTATGACATCCATTTACTTCACATTGGGCACTTAACCAAACAATTTAATCATAAGATGAGTCTATCTGCCTTGGATAATTATGACATCTCCAAAATAATCTTCCTGTATTGTATGAGCACTGTAGCTCCCACACAGCAGGTATACAACTCACCACTGTTAAGACAAAAGCATCGCTTCAGCGCAGTAGTCCCTATAATAACAGTACTCTATTTCTAGTTATGCACCAGAATTTTCACTGAAAATGACAGTGAAACTGAAGCCTTGACCTAATTTCTGATTTAAACATCCAACCTCTTGTAGAGATTCATGCAGGATTATATATTTAATTCCCTGACAATATGTTGACCATCAAATATAATTGTTGGTGAGTCATGGTAGAATACCATGTCCTTATATAGCAGAACACTATTGCTACCCATCCTAATTAGCAAGCAGTATTCAAAAAGGAAACATGTCAAAAGAGACTATTCGAATGTGTATGAGGACTCCACACAATCCCATATATTTCTTTATGTTTAGACCTGAGTAATGCTTTGAAACAGTCTGACATCAGGATTAGAATACACTTGACCAATTGATTGACTATTGATATAAATCCAACATCTTAAAATAAACTGTCATGTTTCCTACATGATGAATGATGCCTTATGTTTTCAAGTAAGGAAATAAAATATACGTATTAACTGTATGAAGAAAAAAAGGTAATCCTTCCCAAACTTTTCACTGGGTCTCAGCTTCAGGGGAAAGGAAAGATAAATATTGAGTCCTGCTTATTTTTGTGTAAAATCTAATCTTTGAAGTTGAGTCGACCAGTCAGAGTTCCACCATTCACTAAAGGAGAGAGTGGCGTTTGTGTGGAGGAAGTGGTTGACATTATCAGGGTTTAATGTGTATGTGTGTGTGAAAGTGCAGTGGTCATCATAAAGGAATGCTGGGAAACAGGACAAAGTTTATCAAGTCTGTGAAGAAAAATGAGCGACAGCATTCCTTTGTGTCGGCTTATCTCTGCATTCTACAAGAATAACACACACCAATGAAAAACACAAACAGCTGTGATTTAAGTACAAAGTGAGGACTTTGTATACACTCCCGTTGACTGTCATTCATTTTCTACCCTTTCTAAAGCCTAACCAGGACATCTACCCTAAACTTAATCATTGCTGGTCCATACCCCACGTTAACCTAAACCCAAATCACACTATGTCAACGAAGTACCAGTAAAAGGTCTCACTTTACATCAAAATCCTCACTTTACTTGTAAAATGTGTCCAAAAACATCCTCATTTTGCAGCAAGAGCTATTATACACACACTATGAAGATTTATTTTGGCTTTGCTTTCTATGGTTTGTGTTCTGTCTTTATGGTTTCTTTTTCATCTTAGTTTTCTTGATTCATGTTTCTTTTTTTTTTACTGGTTTTTATTATAATTATTTGATGCCTTTTGGTCTTTTTATCTCCATAGTTCTCTTCATCTGTTTTTCTTTCTCCTGTTTTTTGTTCATCAATATTTTTTATCTAGTTTTTAAGGTGTTTTCTACCTCAGACATAAACATAACTTGTCTCGTTTTTTTTTCTTCTTCAATTTTACATCCCACTCCCTATGGATCTGCCTTCATCCTTCAATGGTCTTCATTTTTTAGTTATAACTCTTCTCCTCTGAGCCCCACATCATTCACTCATCCAGCCCCTCCCATTCTTCCCTCTCTTGCCACCTCTGGTTGCTAAGTGATCGTTTCTGCTCGCTGTTGCCAGGTGTTTTCTTGGTGGCTTTGATCACATGAAATATTTTTTTTCTGTCAGTTTGTGCTGAGTCATTAAGCTGTATCGGTGTCTGGGCTCTGATTCCAGTGTTGGTTGCAGAAGCATTTTCTGCTGTGATTTGACATCATCTCTGTCTGCATTTAAAAGCAAAATGTGAACAAGGTAATATTTTCCTATTTGCTCGTGAAAGATAAAGCAATTTGTAACTTTTCACATCTTTAACATTTGCTATCTACTAGCAGTGATTTGTGTTTGGTCTAATTCTGTGTCATATAGTCTGACTTGAAACATTTCCTGTTTTTTGCAACAACTATTACTGTTCTATTCCACTACTTATGTAGTTTAATATGTAGAAAAGTTGTTTTATTGGATATTAACGTTTATTTTAATAAAGTAATTAACATGCATAACTTAATATCTAGAAGTTAGATTTTAGAATTCCCCAAATAAACTGTTGCAAACCTTTTTTCTTTTTCTATCCTGAAAAAAAAGCTATTTGTATTTGACATATTTGCATGTCTACCTTTCTTCTCTGCTTTCATTGTTTTCCCACTTAGAGACTGTTTTTGGCAAGAGGCAGTATAAAGTCCCTCCAAGCAGTTGTTGGTCTGAGTTATTGTGTTCCTCCAGTGAGACATGCCTTGAAAATCTCCAGATTGAGGGGGATCCTAATAAAATGCTCCAATCAACCCAACCTTGCTCTTTTTGATGTAAAGCAGCAGTGACTCCCTTAGAGCTTTTTCCAGATAATGTTGCTCATCTGCCTATCTATGAGGTTTAGCACAGCCATATAGAAGTTTTTTTCTACTGATGGTCTGGATCTCATAACCACAGGGGTAGTAGGAAGATACGGTGGTAAATTGAAAACTTTACTTTTTAGCTTAGCTCTTTCCTAACCCCATCATATTAACATGATCTACATTGAGACAGATGCGGCCCCAATCCTTTTATCCAACTCCAGGTCCATTTTAACATCACCTATGTACAACATATCCCAAAGGAAGCGATGCTCTTTTTTGCTTGTTGAGATCTCCAGCTTTAATCCTCTAATTTTGCTCTAAAAATGAAATCCAGAAATGTTCTGTCCAAAACAACAGCATTGCAAAAAATAATGATGACCTGCAGTAGGTCAAACTCTGACCTGCTTTTTTGCAATCAGCAGTGCTGGCAGAGGTGAGCTGCAGGCATTTATCGCAAACAATTGTGTTCTTTCTATTCTGGTGTATTTCATGGCTAATAATCTAAAAACAATACTTGTCATACGTCATCACAACATATGCCATCTGAGATGACATATGTTGTGATTTGGCACTTTATAAATAAACTGAATTGAATTGAATTAAAATATTCTACAATAGATATAGTAATCCTGCTTTAGGAACTTATTCAGTTTTTGTTGGAATAAAGAAAAATACATTCAAATAAACACTGCATATCTTATCATTTTTATGACATGGCAAATTTAATCCAAGCTCATTTTTAACTGATCAGCCTTAATTAGAAACTATATTAAAACAGTAAAATACTAAACCCTTATAACTACCTCTGTTTGAGCTGAACCTATTTTTAAAACAAGACAGCAAAGGCTTATTTTCACCAAACCTGAACTCAACAGTGGCCTCATGAAGGTAATTCCTAAGATCTGACGAGGCATGGGCTGAATACCTCTGCCTGTTCACTTCTGAAAAAGAAAGTTTCTAGGGATTTGTGGAAGTGCAAATGATGCAGGGGCTCCAGGACCGAACAGCCTGCCATTCTGAGGATTTGTATCCACCTCAAATAGTTGCTATATTAAACAGTTGGTTGTTTCCTCTCTACTGCTTCCTTTCTGTCTGTCGGTCATCTTGGACTCATTTTTTCTATCCAAAGAGGTCAAACAAAGACATTGAAATAGAGACTTAAAATAAATACTTTGATGTACACAGGTCAGTTCAGTATTGGATAGGAGATGTACAGCTGAAGGCCTTTAATGCTGCCTCAACTTGACATCACGCCCCTGTTTTAGATGATGTACTACTTTTTGCAATAAACATAATTGTAGAAAAACCTGCAAAAGTTATTTTGTTTCTCTACAACTTTCTCGCAGTTTTTTGTGTACTTGTAAGTTTTCTTCTGTCTTTTTGTTTTTGTCACTGTCACACCCATTTCTGCCTACGGTGAGATGATAAAGGTATTTCTAGCTAGCAATGAGCATTCTCGCGTGTTTAGCCTGCGGCAGGTGTTGCTGTGAACAGGCCAGGCTGGCAGGGCAAACACTGTGACACATTATGTTACTCTATTATTCATACGACTTAGCGCCAGGTCCATAATCAATAATTTATTCATCCCTTCCTGTAAAGTAAGCATGTGTCTTTAGTCTTAAATTATTTGTAGTTTAAAGCTTCGACATGTTTGTTTCTCTGAGTTCACAAAACTCATTGTACAGCAAGTGGTTAACATTCCTGTTTTTTTAGACATTGCACACAGTTGTATTGTAGCTCTATAGTTGTATTTTGCCTAAATGAAACCTCCCGTTGTTAAACTTATGCTACCATGCTGTTTTGTATAATCATAATTAACTCACGATAAGTAATAAAATGAGTCTGCAAGCTCACCTAAACAGAGGGCAAAAGACAGAAGTTAGAAGTCGAGCAATGGGTTTATTCTCTTTAATTTGAATGGTTTTATGATGTAGCCATGCTGGTGAATATCACCTCAGATGGAAAATCATTCTGACATTTACAGCAAACTAAAGCGGTGCAGAGGAAGAACATAGTGACAGTGTGAAGAGGCCACTGTAGCTGCCCCGCTGCCACTTAAACACAACAACACTTCAGGGCTTACTGCCATAGCGTGACAGGAAAAACTGCACCATGTCAATGATTTATCCCTTCCAAATGGTGGTAAAGGCAGGTAAACTTTCCTTTTTTTGTTCTTTTTTATCTTACTCATGCAGCTTCAAACTTTGGAGCCCAAGAAAAGTAACACACGTTTGTCTACAGCAGTCAAAGATTTTAGTTTATTTTCACAAAAGCTAGATTAAAGCTGTAAACATCAACTTATAGCATCATTTTTTGAGCAGAAAAACGAGAACAAAACACATTTATGAGGTGGAAGGAAACCATATTATATCCAGGCTGCTTTTGAAGGCTTTTCTTTCACTCTAAATTATATGTAATAGAAATAGACTAAATGCAACTGACTATAAATGCATTTAACATGTCTCAGAATAATACTTATGAATAATGTTGGAGAAACATACCCTTTCATTACATTTCAATATCAAATACCCCACGCCTTTGTGTTGGTGATTTATAAAAGCATCATAAATTACCCATCACAGACTCTTACAGACAAATGTAGATTGACAGGTTATGAATTCTTCTTTGTATTTTTACTCTGACCTGAAAACACTTCTAGATACAGCACACACACACACACACTCACAATTGTTTCATTTAAAAACAAAATGAGAGAAATGAAGAAAGATTAAACATAAGAGAAGGTTACTGGTTTACCACAGATAGCATGAGAAATATGAGCATTGGAAATCTGTATTGAAATCTAAGCCAAAATGCTTTCATTTTGCGGGTTGTTTTGCAGCGGGGAGCAGTTTCTAGCACAGCCGGCTCACAGAAGGTCCTAGGGTTGATTACCTTTGCGTTTGCTCACTATCCTAAAACATGGATGATAGGTTAGTCTGCCAAAAAAAAAAAAGCAACAACTACCCTGGGAAAATGGAGGGATGATTTGATCAGGGCTGGAGCTTGTTGACGGTTAGGTGGACTTAGTCAAACAATTCATCATTTGTTCTCTAAATGTCAAACTCCTGTTGATGCGATTTGATATTTACACAGAATTAGAGTTATTTGCCAGCATGTTGTTAAAAATCCTCCTGAGCTGATCAGAGAGAGGGGACTTTATTGATCAATTTAACAGGTATTTCTACTTCACTCATATTTAGGTTTTCATGCAACTTCAAAAAAGGCTCTTCTCATTTTTTAGAGTTTGTAAGAAAAAAAATGTTTAATTAAAACTTCCTGAATTGTATATAATTGTATATCATGTATGGTGTAATTTATTTTACTAACACAATGCTGATACTTGAAGGACTACATGGAATGGAAATCATTCATTTATTTAATAATTTATTTACTGTTAAAAACATGATACTCTTAGAAAAAATGTCCACCTTAAGACTTTCTTTTTGTTGGGATCCGGAGCCTGCCGCTCCATCTTCCATCCAGCAGAGTGCGCCGTGGGTCTCCTGGGCTGGAGCCCTCT
>JAUZNJ010028222.1:0-16230 GCA_034780135.1 Jordanella pulchra
TGTCTGTGATTTAAAAATGTTTTTAATTCCTATTGTAAAAAAAACTAACCAGAGTCTCATAATTACAGTTCTCCTACCTCTGCTTTAACTGCTTAAAATCTAAACATTTAATAGATTTACTATGAGCATCCTCATCATTCTATAAACAATATTTAACATTCCATTTGTAGGCTGAAGGCTGTTCTCTATTACTGTTGTTAACCTTTGGCTTAAAAGTGTAGGTGTGAGAAAAGCGTTCAACACAGGTGGACAAAATTATATTGTAACTTTTATATTAAATAATTTTAGTGTCAGTTTCATTTTATATTTGATCAATGTTACACTTTCTCTTTTCTATTTTAGGTTCTATTTTTTTGTGGGATAAATGTGTTTGTATGATGTGCAGATTATAGGACCTGATTTTGATACCTAATCTAATAAACCTTTACAACTGCCGAAACAACAGAGCGTTGGATTGGAGTTGTAATGAAGTATTTTTGCACATATTCAATACACGTGATGGAAAGCTTCAAATTCTTGTTTAACTGTGTTGTGTAATTGAGCAATGATTTAATATCTATTATCGTGATGATCTGTAGATTCAAGACAAAAACTATTGAAGGAAGTTATTTGTTATGTCTTTACAATGGAAATAAGTTTCTAGAAGGGTCTGTAGTCTTTAGCCTCTTTGAGTCTAGTTAACTGTTGATCTCCAACTTCTGCCTTTTTAGATTCAGCTGCAGGAATTTCTGCCCCCTTGTTTTAAACTTGAGTCCATTTCAAGCAGTGTTGTTCACGTGTGCCTTCTGCAGGTGAGCTCTCGATGGAGAAAGTGAAGGTGAAGAGATATGTGTCGGGTAAGCGTCCAGACTACGCCCCCATGGAGTCTTCAGATGAGGAAGAAGAGGAATTCAAGTTTGTGAAGAAGGCAGTGGAAGTAGAGCCAGAGGTGGAGCCACAGGAAGAGGACATCTCTGACCCGCGTCTCAAGCGTTTGCTCAACCGCACTTCTGAGGACGTGGAGGAGAGGTATTATTCTGTTCCCCGGCTTCCCTCAAATTACTGGCAAATCTTTCAGAGCTAAAATGTTTTTCCAACATCTCAGGTTAGCAAGGCACAGACAGATCGTTGAGCCTGAAGTCGTGGTTGAGAGCAGCGAAGACTCCGATGAGGGGACGTGGCATCCTGAGCGAGAGGAGAGCAGCGAGGATGAAGAGGAGGAGGAAGAAGTGGATGACGAGGTCGTAATTAATCAAATATAATGTTCGTTTTTATTTCCGTTTTATTCTGGACACGTTCTTATTGTTCTAATCATCGCCCTGCACAGGAAATCGAACGGAGACGAGCGATGATGCGTCAGCGGGCGCTGGAACGAAAGAATGAGGAAATGGAGGTGATGGAGGTGGAGGAGGAGGGCAAGTCAGGGGAGGAGTCGGAATCTGAGTCGGAATATGAGGAATACACAGACAGTGAGGATGAAGCAGAACCACGACTTAAGCCTGTCTTCATTCGCAAGTAAGACATCGAGAAAAAACTGAAAATATTTACAAATCGATTATACAACAGGGCAACAAAAAAAAAGCAGCTTTTGGATTCCAAGTTGACAAGTTTTATCGTGTTTCCCAGAAAGCTACTTAAAACCTTTTGAAAAGCCATTGAAGCACGAGCCGAAAGCTGCCGTTAGCAATAGCCTCTCAATTTGTGCTAAACTGATTAAATTGAATATTTGGAGCTTGATGGCTCATATTACATAGATCTTACAACCCAACTCAGGTGTTGTTGGTTCAAAACCTAATTTACTGAAAGCCTCCTCCTTTCTCTCAGTTAACTATAAAATATTGAACAAATAATGGCACATAATTCTCAGGATAAAAAAAAAAATCTATTTCAGCAAATCTATCATTGCAGAAAGTGTTTTAAAAGTGATAAGTTCAATTCATCCCGGCCAGTAAGGGTTGCACTCATACACATCTGCTCTCGTTTTGTACCGGTTGTCACGTCCGCTAAGGCTTGTTGGATTCAAGTGTAGGTGGATGATTATTAAGAAAACATTAGCTTAGCTTTGAAAATTATGACGCAAACTTTAGAAAACTCTGGTTGATTTACAGGAAGGACAGAATCACGGTTGCGGAGCGAGAAGCTGAGGAGCAGAAGCAGAGAGAGCTGGAGGCTGAGGCTAAAAAGCAGGCGGAGGAGCGACGCCGCTACACCCTGAAAATCGTTGAGGAGGAGGCAAAGAAGGAGTTCGAGGAGAATCGGCGGACGCTGGCTGCTCTGGAAGCCCTGGATACGGATGGAGAAAATGAGGAGGAAGAGTATGAAGCCTGGAAGGTCAGAGAGCTGAAACGCATTAAGAGAGACAGAGAAGCCAGAGAAACGTGAGTAAAGGTCTAATATTGTAATAGATTTGATTTTGACAGTAAGACAAAGCCAGCTTCGATTAAAATGGGTGGTCGCTTGTGCTCTTTGTCTTTAGGATGGAAAAGGAGAAAGCAGAAATCGAGAGATTCCACAACCTGACAGAGGAGGAGCGCAGGGCCGAGCTCCGAAACAGCGGCAAAGTCGTCACCAACAAAGCTCAAAAAGGCAAATACAAGTTTCTCCAGAAGTACTACCACAGAGGAGCTTTCTTCATGGTGAGTCAGGACATGGATATTTTTCTACTATTAACATGATCAATTTTAATGTCTGAAAACACAAAAGAAAGCTTTATTATTAGACTGAAGGGAGCAGCTGTGGAGGGGGAGCGATAATGTTCAAGCTAAGTCAACAGTTTTATCAAGACTAATACAGCTTAAATGTTTATGGTGCTGGAAAGTTTAAAGAACAGCAGAGAATTATATCAGTTCTCTTATAGCTTCATCCTCTTCAGTGAATCAAACAAGAATTCTCAAAGACTTCACTGTACTTTGTCTTCCCAGAACAGGGGAAACATTATACACGTCATTCTACACATGCTCCATATAAACAGGCCATGTTGGTATAATCTGTTAATTGAGCTGACCTATTGTATTTCATGTTTTTTTTTTTTTTTTTTAGAAGTTGATATTTTCACAATTAAAGCTTGAAGTAACTGAAGTATGTGCAACAAAAAGGGTCCCAACTTTGGCAATTTAAGATGGTTGCTATTTGTGTCAACAAACACTTTGCTACTTTTCCCATTTCTAGTGGTTCTCTAATGTCAGTATGCAGTCATTCAGGTACTACTTGTGTTTACCGGAAGGTATGTTTTAGCGTTATGTACAGAATCCCGCATGGAACAGTGTTTTAGTGATTGTCATGGTTGCATTAGTGGAATACGAGGTTCTAAAAATAAAAAAAAACAGAACGCCTTTACCTAAGACATTACGTGACTCGACTCCTACTTATTAAATTAATGTTTGGGGGAAAATGCACACAGCATAATGGGTCCAGCACCTGCTTCTTATTTGACGCTTAAAACAGCTCTGTGGAATTAAGTGTTATATGGTTTGTCCACTGTGTGCCACTGTAGACAAGGTATAGATTTGCTGATTGCATCCAAACATGTTTTGTTCTTCCAGGATGAGGAAGAGGATGTTTATAAGAGAGATTTTAGTGCTCCTACTCTGGAGGATCACTTCAACAAAACCATCTTACCCAAAGTTATGCAGGTGAGATGCTTCACTATATGTATCTGTTACATGTTTCTTTCAACACAGCAGAAATTTGCCATCCAGGTTTTTACAGTTCAGTTTTTTGACCGTTCTTTTGCTCTTATCAGGTCAAAAACTTTGGTCGGTCGGGACGCACAAAGTACACCCACCTGGTGGACCAGGACACCACCTCATTTGATTCAGCCTGGGCTCAGGAGAGCGCTCAGAACAATAAGTTCTTCAAGCAGAAGGCAGCAGGGGTGAGGGATGTGTTTGATCGTCCTACAGTGAAGAAGAGGAAGACTTGAGGCCATTCTCATAACGCTCCTACAGACTGAGCTGCATCACGCTGTTAACATTGCCCGATCCCTTTTCCAGACTTTTAGTGAAACAAAATCAGCACATGAACTGATTTTTTTCTAATGTAAAAAGATGGAAAATTTCTGTAAATAACCTATGATTAGTTTGTGGTTTTTTTTTTTTTCTTTTCACGTCAATAAAACCATTGTAACAGTTTGAATTAAAGACACTTTTTACACACGTGAAGAATGAACTTTTATTGTAAAATAAAAAAAAAAAACCATTGGGGTAGCTTCTACCACCACAGTAAGTCTTCATCTGATCAGATGAGCTTTAAATGGGGAAACAGTCCAGTGTGTAAATGTCTGTTCAGTTACTCAGAGTCACCAGAGCTTCCACCACGTTCCCCATGTGTTCCCTCAGGCTGCGCTCTGCCATTGACCGCGAAATCTCCATTTCTGACATCTGCACAACAAAGCCATACCAGGTTAATATCAAGATCAAACTTTCATTTTTTTCTATTTTAATGTGGCTCAGAAACAAAACCCTCAAAGATCTTGCTAAACATGTTAACCCACACAGTTCTTGTACATCACGATGCTTAGACCTGCAGTGCATTGACCTCAATGTTGGGATGATCGGCTTAAACATTTTGAATCATGGAGAGTGAGCAGAGCTATGCTGGTAGTTACATCAGTATACCCAGCGCGATGACAACCGCATGTTTGAACCAATGGGTGAATTTAACTAAAGCACTGGTCCAGTTCATACAGTTTATTTGCAAAGACAGTTGATATTTTTGAGAAAGTTATACTGTAAAGTCAGAGAAGTGGTTGTTGGAGCAAGACTTTGTAAGTTCAAGGCAAAGTGGCACAACTCAAATCGAGAGCACAGCTGGATACTGGTGATAAAGGTTTTATAATATCAGGGTTATGAAACATCAACCCTATATGCATGTGCAATTTAAAAAAAACATTCAATTCAATGGAAATGTGAAGCAAATGTAAACCTTTGACAGATCCTTCAATATTACCATAAATCATTAATTTGCACAAAGCAATATTCAGTGCATAGATTGTAAAAAAACACGTCAAAGACCTTTTTATCTACAGACCTTTATGCATGTGGGTTACGATCACACAAACAGGAAAATATTTTTTCAGTCAGTATCATCTTCTTAACAGGTTCAAAAAGTCTGTTTACCCATTTTATGATTTAACTGAAACACTGGTTTAAAACACATGGCATATTTTAAACCAACTTTCTTAGTATCTGAAATGGGATGATCTTAAATGGTAAAAGAAAGTCTGCTTACAATCAGCTCAACGTCCTCTTTCTTGATGGTAACTTTTGCCAACTCTTTTTCCCTGAAAACAAACCGGAAGAATTAATATCCCGCCTCCATAAGAAATGTTAGGTTTTTTTAATCACACTAATTTAAGAGTGCATGGCCCTAAAACGATGCAATAAAATGAGTTAAATAGGATTTGTCACCACTTATCTTACCTCTCCTGTTTGGCTTTTTGTTCTCTGGATCTTCTGTCTCCGATCACAGACATTGCCTGCAAGAGTAAGTTTGACTTCAGTTTTTAAGCAATATGACCATAACTCACTCTGCAATAACATATCATTAAATATGAATGTTATATTTAAGAAATAACTTCTAGATTACATTGCTCAGGCTTTAAATTCAACAAAACACTTATTTTGACCACAAAAGCTTAAATTGGAAGGGAACCTGACTTTTCACTCAGCTATCTTTTGTTTTTATTTTACCATTAACGGTTTAGTTTACTTAGAGTTCTATGGTGTATAGAACAATAAAGCAATTAGTCTCCTAATTTTTGTAGCAATGCTGACAAAGGGAAGGGGCAACGCAGGTTAGCAACAGTCGCTTCAGCCGCATGCTTCCGGGGCAGCCATTCTGTTAGCCCGCTGTTCTCACCGTTTCCAAATCCGAACTTGAGATTTCTTTCTCCTCCGCGTAGTCCGTGACCCTCTCCAAATCAGCGGCTCCACTGTCATGTTTCCGTGGCTTTTCAACCGACTTCCCGGTACAGTTTTCCTCAGCTTCAAGATCTAAATCAACGTCTCCCTCTGCCGCCATGTTGGACAGTTAGCCGGAACAGAATATCGTTTTACATCGGAGAGTAAACGAGGTTGCACCGGAAGTAATTTTTAACTTAATTAATAACCATTCATTTTGATATAAAGATAGTAAACAATATATTGCGTGTAAAACTGTTTTACGAACAGAGCAAACAAAAAAACAGTTTTAAAGAAAATTTGAAGAGGAAGAAAAAAGGATGCAATGCCTCAGTTTCTCTGCAAATCTACAATTGAATGGTTTAAAAATACAAAACAAAAAAACAAAAACTGATGAATTAGGGCCACATTGTTTAGATTTGAGGTTATACTATCTAGAATTATTAAAAAGTGTCTAGCGTTATCCTATGTTGAAAAAGAAAACCTATAAGCTACCACTGACAATGTTATTGATATTGCTACCCTTTTCTAGTGAACCAAGTCAACTAATTGGTTTTATTTAAATGTATATTTGTTTATTTCAGAGTAAAAGGGAGATTTTACAACTACAAAATTGGGACTCTGATCTGCTAATTTGTTCTTCTGTTTCATTTTTCTATAGGGCATTAGTGTTTATAGGCTTAATACTTATCTAGGTTAAATAAGCTGCAGATATGCTAAAAAATATTTGTTTGACAAACCTAAAAGATACAATTGATTGATAAACTGTATAATAAACGTTAAAATCTAAACGGATCATATAAATAGAAATTCACTTCAGAGATGTCCATTTCACTTTTTTCTGCAGAATATAAGTTTGGGTCAAAAACAACAATTATAATCAATTAGCAAATTACAGAGTGACCCAGTCGGAATTCTGTATTGGGTTTATTGCTTTGTATCATTTAGTATCATTTATCCCTTTATTTCCAAAATAAGAGACACTTGGTAAATGTATAGTATAATGTTTTCACAGAACTCTGATCTTTCTTCTCATCCTTATTGGGGATAAAGACAGAGGAAAGGATTTAACCTCCTAACCTAACATGGGTATGATAAGTAAGGTATGGCTGATCTCTTTTTAAAGATTACCTTTAAATAGGGTTAAAATTTTAATCTATTAAAATTTCCCATGTTGCTTATTTAGAATAGGAAAACAAAAATACTCATTAACTATTGATAACATCTCACCCTCACTGCTACCAATTAACATGCAAAAGAAGAACTATACATTAAAGGCTGGGATTTGAACCCAGGTGCATCTTGCTATAAAGGAACAGAACTAAGCACTGCTCTACCGTGCATTGCTGATGACAAGCTGGGATATAGCAGATTTAGGTAAATTCAAGACGTTCATGGTTTAAATGTTGATCAATAACATACTTAAGCAGAGTAGTACAAACCAAAGGAATCCACAAAGAAGACATTTTATTTGCCAAATTTGGAACAAGTGCTGGTAAGGACACTTAACATCTCAGAAACCATAGCTGCTCAACAAAATCCTCGGAGAATATTTAAGCATGACTTCAGCCAATATTTGAGAGATGCTTAGTTTGGCAAAGTGGTGGAGTCTTTAATTGTAACAGACAACCAAAGGCATAAGTTAAAACAAACAAAAAGATTATACACACACATATATGTGTGGATTTCAGTCTCAGTGAATACTCCAGATTTGCTCATTTATATGATCCTAATTTGTCTGAATCAAACAAATAAAAAGAAAATCTTAAGTGTAAACAAATCCAAACAAAATGTTAGCAAAAGTGGGTAGAAACTGTTGTTCTGCTGATGGAGCAGTAGACGAAATCTCAATGACAGAAGAGTAGATAGTTTCATGCTGTTCTGGGTTCCAGAAGACCAAACTGGGCACATTGATACACCGACCCCCTAATAACAGACAGAAAGTTTTTTTAAAGAGGTTTTATCACTGTTATCAAAGTAGAAGCTGTGATGACAGCAACTACCTATTGAAAAATCTGCAACAATCATAAATACAGACAGCCATGCGTAAAAGAATACATTCATTAATACCTGCTGCTTTTATAGAACTGGAGTAGAGCTCCAAACGGTCCTGACTACTGTGACAGACGATGCATCGATGGCAGGGAAGGTGCTCCAGAATGAGCATCAGGGTGCCCTTGATGATGAACTCCATGACAGACATTATTTTAATCCAGAGCTTAGACCGGATAAACAGTCCTCGTAAAACAATAACTACAAAGTCATACAAAATATAGGTGTATTACACCCACTTTAACGTTCGTTGAGTCCTTATTTTTTATTTGATCTTTTCATAAACCATGCCTTTGTTTTAGTTCATCATCTATAATGTTCTTCCCTCTCAGATCCATGAGAAGAACTTGTAATGCAGTTTTTGCTCTCCGTTCCCGATCCTTGGCATTCCTCATTTCTCTTTCCAGACTCTCGACCCTTTCCAAAGCCTCATTAAGCTTTGCCTTCAGATCCCCCGGAGATGGAGGCAGGGCATAAGAGTGGTCCTGTTAAGATAAAAAGGGATCAGTCATGTTTACACTATGACTTCAGTTAGTCACTGGAGCTTTATTTCTAAGAGTCAGTCACAAACGACAAATTTAAATATCCTGTGTTGACATACCTGTAGACACAGGTCAAAAAAACCCATGGCTAAGTGCAGTGTTAAAAAAATACTTAGAACTCACCAAATCGGGATTGGGCACAGGTTCAGGTTCTAGAGCAGGTGGGAAACTTTTCACTTTGTCTCTTTCTTGTTTCTCGGTGGAAGTCTTGGTTGTATTAGATGGCCGAAGCTAATTTGTAACACAAAATATTCAAATTACTATATCATTTAATGTAAATACATTTTCAACACTTAAATCCTAGTGTTACAAACCTACCTTTTTGGGATGAGGAGAAAAACTAAAGACAGATGGAACGACTCCTTCTCTTAGTCTAACAGTCTGGCCTGTCCTGTCGAAGTCCTCTGCTCTGAAGTGCTCACTGCAAATCCTGGAAGCAGTGCTGGGAGTGAAACCTTTCCTCCTAAGAGCTCTTACCCATCGTTTCTTCAGGCTGCTTTCTTTTGGAAACCTAGCAAGTATTGGAGTCAAACAAAGAAGACAGTTAAATAGCTAACAACAATCCAGACAGTTTTCACAAATCACAAACTCTGGAGCAGTTTTCATGTTAGACCAAAAAGATTACTTGTACAGCCTTAAAATGGCCTTATTTGAGTTTAGTACATTAAAACTGTTTTTTATAAACCCCCATTATTGTGTGAAAACTGTCAAGGTTTATTCCATTTAGGCTGGAGTCTTTAAATCAGATCTCTAGTAAAGTGGTAAAAACTTCAAGAGATACCTCAAAAATGGCAGTTGTTCAATTCTTAACAAACCTACTGGGAGTCAAAAAAATCTCAAAAGTTGCTGATTTACTTTTACTAAATTAATTTGCTTACCTGTAGTTTTTCAAGTTGTACCCCAATATAATGCGTGTAATAATAACATTTTAGTTGAAGAAAAATATTGATTTCTTAGGAGGTTAATCAAAGCCTTTTAAATCACATATGGTCTTCTCTAGAAAAGTTTTCTACAAGTATAACTATGTATGTGGTGACGTTTAAACGCAACGTAACGAAAAGGAGCCAGGAAAGCAATAAATGGGCGGAATAGTCCTTTTTTAAACTACTAGAAGGACGCCCAAGCGAATGTCTTGTAATCCAGGACAAGTGATTAGTTAAGGGCTATCTGGTCAAAAGGGATATATCATTACAAAAACAAACTAACAAGAAAGAAAAAACACAATTTTCGTAAATTATTATAAAAATTGCTTCAGTTTTTCAATAAAGTCAAAATATGTTTAGAAATGTTTGGAATTTGAGCGCGGAAGTTGACAATTTTGTTCATGACGTCAACCCATCCAAACAATCAAAATACGACAATTATTCAGCCTCACCTGTGAAAGGTAATCCCCGCGGCTCTCGTGTCGACTGTAAAGCGTTTTTTACAATCCAGCGCAGCACACGAGTGAGGCATTTTGATCAAATAAGTAAAAAAAAAATAAAATAAAAACAAGGCTAACTGCTTCGCTTAGCGCCTTCCAGAACTAGGCCACTCATATTATGGCGGCGACGCTCACATAGACAAAAAGAACGCCGCTGGGAAACGGAAACACGTAACTTGATACTTCCGTAAATGTCAAAGTAAAAAAAAAAAAATAAGTAAATAGGCAGCTCTTCAGAGGGGGGGGATTTTTATGAATAAAAAAAGGAGGAAATTAAAATTAAATGTAACTATCAACATTTGCAATGCTAAGCGTTACAATTTCTTTAGTGAAGTTTTGTATGACAGACAGAAAATACTTCTTCCTTGTCTTATAATCCAAATAAAGCAAACATTTTAAGAACTGATGCCAGACTGATGTCTGAATAATGGAGTGAAAGGAAATTCCACTGATAGGTTATCCTAAAGCTGCTCTAACTGGGAGCTGGTGACTGGGGGCCATTTGGGTAGAGATAATTACTTGTTTTGTTCAAATAGTGTGATATGATTTAAATGGTGCATTATCATGCTAAAAATAGCAACTAGAACATGGGTAGACTATGGCTTTAAAAAAATTAATATAACAAGACTAAAATACTCCAGTGACTTGTTTTTCATAATAGTTGTAAATTGGTATCAAAATTGTATCAAAAAACTGTCCCCACACAACATTTTCAATAGCATCCGTAAAACTGTTATTAACGACAGGATGGATTAATTCCTCTTTTTATGGAGAAACGTTTTTAACAGCTGCAGTGCACTGGATATTTTTTCTTTTTCCAGACAAGTCTGTTAACCCCACAGATAGTTACTGTATATGTTAAAATCTTTGTAGATTAACAGTTTCTAAAATGCTCTGACCAAATCATCTGCTTCCAACAACCATACAATGTTAAAGTTATCATACATATATTTATTCAAATTTTATGCTCAATTATAACTTCAGAAAACATCTTGATGTTATAGTGTATGAAGTGCCTTTCGTGTAATTGCCAAATGAGCCTTATATACAGGTGTGCATACGACAGATGCCATATAGACCTGGTCACTTTGTCATATAGCTGTAATTTACAGTAGTTCTTACAACTTTTCCTTTCATTTTTAGCCATTATTTCATTTTTATCAACCCAAACTGTTATCAATACAATTAGAAAATATAAATAGTATTTCTTTTACTGTTTTTCAGTTTCAGGACGAACTAGAGTGACGAAAAGTATTGTGAGACTCTGTCCGGATTACAGAAGTCACTTTGTGTTCCACCTTGTGCTATTCCTGTCTGTTTTAAGAGGTTTATTTGTTCTCCAACCACAGATTTCCTACCTCCAGACGTTTTTAGTCCTTTCATGTACTTGAGCTTTAACAATCCACCCACCCTAATGGGATTAAAGGAAAGGGAAACCTGTTCAAGCTGTCTGCTTGAGCGGGGGTAAAAATCACATCAATGTTCTTTAGGTCTGGTACTTCAGGAGATGTGTGAGGAGGTGAGGGGGCTGAGAAATGGCATCAAGTCCTCTGAGAAGTCACTGTCATCATACGAACCCCTTTATCCTGCTTTATGACTGATGGCTGTTGTTTAAACCTGTTTTGCTCCGGGAATCAGGAATAGGATGACAGGACACTGGTTTCGAGCACAGGTGAGACAGTTAAAGCTCAGTTTTCAATTTTAAGAAAATGTTTTCACTCAATGTTCCACCATCTCTGTCATTTACCTCACTTTGCTTAAGGCTTTGACACAATAATCTTTATGAGCCAGTCTATTCAAATGTGGTTGTCTTGTAAAATGTAACAGAAGATAATCTGGGATTATTGGATTTAAAATCTGGACAAGTAATTTACATATCCAGGCATGGAGCTCATCCACAGACCTTTATATATAAAAAAACAAAAAAAAAACAAAAAACAAAGCAAGTATATCCGTTTTATTTTGTGCTAAACTTTAAAAACAGGAAGATGTGGTCAAATGTAAAATTGTGTTTATTTTTTGGTAGGCTGAGGAAATGGGTTTTTAGGGGATTCTTAGAGATTAAACTGCTCAGAAAGCTTTTGGAAGTCTGTTCCAAGTACATCCCACGTCATGATGGTGCCACCACTATGCTTGACTGTTGATATGGTATTTTTAGATTTTAAACCATAACCTTGACTCCTCCAAACAAATTTAGTTGTCATTGTGGCCAAAATTAATCTAATACATTCCTGGCTTAAGAGTTCGATTGGATTTCTGTCTGTCTGTCTGTCTGTCTGTCTGTCTGTCTGTCTGTCTGTCTGTCTGTCTGTCTGTCTGTCTGTCTGTCTATCTATCTATCTATCTATCTATCTATCTATCTATCTATCTATCTATCTATCTATCTATCTATACCCTCTTTTGATGAACCATCAAACAAAACTTTTAATAAATACAAGTTCTATGAATGGAAGCCACACCTTTTTTTCAACCATTCTTCAACAGAACCATTTAAAAAAAATGTCAGGGAACAGATCTGGACAAGAAACTGCTTCAGTTGTCACAAGTTATAATTTTTTTTTTTCTTGGCTTATCATTCTCTGGCAAGATCCAGATTCTGACACTAGGCTGCACATTTCTCTCCAAAATCCCTTCATAGTCTTGAGATTTCACCTCCAAGTTTCACAGTAGGGACAGTGTTCTTGTAGTGTTCTGTAAACATAGAACTGATGCACTTTGGCAAAAAGTTTGATTTGATCTCATCTGTTCATAGCAGACTCACCTAGAAGCTTTGTGGCTCATCAACATGTAGTTCCAATCTGGCTTTTTTTATGATTTTTTTTCAACAATGATGTCCCTCTTGGTTGTATCCCAACCAAACAATGATGGATAGTCTGATCTGACACTGATGTTCCTTGAGCTTGAAGTTTACATTCAATCTCTTTAGAAGTTTTAATATGTGCATCTGTAGCCACAGGAATATCAAGCTGCTTGGAGATTATGGGATGCTGTTTGTAAAGTTACACATTCAAAACTTAAGAGCAATATTTTTGGTTATTTAGCTAGTTGTAAGAGGAAACAAAAGGGGCTACTTTTTCCAAGTCACATTTTCACTGCTATACTAGTGCTACATTATGTTCATTCATAGCTTGATAAATATCAATGTTCTTAACAAAGTGTTTAGATTGCCAGGTAAATATTTTGTCAGCAAAATAAAGATCTATTTTATTAACTAAGTATTTATTTTTCAAAATAAATATTTAGTTTGGAGCTTCAAAGAGAACATTTTTGATATTATCTCTATAGTTGACATCAGTATTTATGTCTAAATATTTGCCCCATTTCATATTTAGTTTGGAGCTAAATATTTAATTTGCAAACTAAATATTTAGTTTGCATTTTCTTTGGATTTCAACAAAGGTTTTCTGCTAAAGTAGAATTGTTTCATTAGGAGCGGCTCTAGTAAAATATATAACTGAATCTTCTGCATAAAAATGCAAGTTTCTGTCCCAATTCATTTGTGTAAAGTACTGATACGAGAGGAGCTCATACCTGATCCCTATGGCACCCCCTTTTGGACAGCTTCAGTTTCAGAATAAATAGCCTCACATTTAATACAGTGTCCTCTTTTTGAGATAATGTTTGTTAACCAGCCTACAGCTTGCTCTGTCCTGAAGTCTAACTTAAAGAGTTTTATGGTCCACAGCATCAAATGCTTTGAAATGTATGGAGCCACACAGCATTATTCTTATTTATCAAGCGCAACAAAAACGTCGTTATCCACCTATGTATAACACAGCTGTTATTTGACAGGACTGACTAAGATAGGTGTTGGATAGGTGGATAGGTGTCGAAGCATCCTCAAAAGAAAACTGCAAAAGTTTGTGCTTAAGCCTTTCAGTTTAAGCCTGTTTTGTGGTTGCCATGACCTGAATGACAAACAATGTACACAGGCATCTTACATTACTATAAATTTATTTCTGTGTTTTACCCTTCATTATTATCTGTTTGTTAGTAAACAAAATAATTTAGGAATATTTACCATAACGAGGCCACATGAAAGGGGGTATATGTGTGGGAAGGAACACAACGGAGGGTCCGTGGGGTTTGATCCCACAAACTCCTGGGTGAAAGTCATGCATGATTGCCAGTCAGCCAAAGGGATACTCTGGATAGAGACAGGACCCCACACTCTGCGTCCCACTTATCATGCGTCCTTGGCTACTTGGCCATAGGGATATTTCTTTTAATTTTCAACTCTTACATGCTAATGGTTTAGAGCGACTAACTATAAAATAAATTTGGTGGAATGTAGCTTCAAACACACAAACTTGGCAATCAAAGCTAAGTGTTTTTTTTTCCATAATGAAAGAGCAAACTATGACATGGACACACCTTTTATAGGTTGAACATCTGGTTATCTATAAGCTATTTTCCAAATGTAATTCGATGACCAGACAGCGGATGGGCATTTTTTTAAGTAAATAATTCATAGAGCATGAGTTTGGTGCATTGATGTTATCACTTATGAATGGGTTCATTGTATTTTCCTTCTTCTTGGCTTCTGGATGTGATTATTTATTCTCTGCTACCTTTAATTATGCCACTGTTTGGATACTTTAGGGATAGTACTTAATGCATTATAAATTGACCCCCACCCGCTTTTTCGCAAACAAGGCTTGGACTACAACCAACTATTATTATGCAAGCCTATTGAAACCATATATTGAGTGCTTTCTCTCATGCAGCCATTTGCATCCCCTAATTTGTTTTTGTTTGTTCTCTTTGGCACTTCCTCCTCTCCCATGAGGCAGCAACAATTATCTGTGGGCAAACGGGCCCCCAGGAATGCCAGGCTGCAAACTGGACTCAGTGCAACACGTGTTTGTTGCTTGGAATCACACTTTACACCCAGTTCAGGCTGCAGGAAATCATTTTAAGGGGAAACAGATATTGTTAAATTAAAAAAAAGGTTGATTTCTGTATCCAGAGGGTATGTTCCTAGACATAAAGGTTGCAATTACTTTTACCTACTTATTGATGCAAAAATATTTACATTTGGCATTGATTCAGTTATCCTGATTGAATTCTTATAGTGTGCCTGCATCACAAAAAATGAATTCCAGATTAAGCTTTGGTGGTTCTTATTTCATAGTAAGAGCCTTGTAGGTAGGGAGTAGTTATTCCTTTGAATGAACATGTTTAAGACCCCAGATTATGTAAAAAATGAGGGTCCACATTAGAACCAGCCTTTGGTACCCTTAAGGCCTGGTGGTCCTCAGATTGTTAGTAAATATACCAAAAACAGTCCTAAATAGGTAACATAAACAAGTACAAACAAACACACAAACACATCAGTTATGTCAACCCAAGAACAAGCTCACCAAATTTCTAGTTTGCACTGATTTTTGTATCATCAGATCCATGTAACTCTTTTTTGGTTTATTTGTGCCTTATTTCTAATCTGCTTTTTTCTGTTTTGCTTCAGGTGGTTTTCATCTCTAGTTCAGTTTAGCTAGCTTATCTCTTGCTGTTTTTAGATTAGATTTGTCGCTGTTGTTATTTTATCTCTTAGTTTAAGAAGACACTGTGGATGTTTGGATTCTCATTTTGGACCATTTTGCTGTCTCTATGTTTTTTCTTCAGTTTTGCAATTTTCTTTTTGATGCTTCCATGTTTTTATGGTGACTTCCAGTCTTAACTTTAACTCAGACCATTGTCCGTCCATCTATCAGTCCTATGAATCTATACTTTGGTTGTCTTTTTAAGGGAGTTTTTGGTGTTCTTATCATAGATTAACCAGTTTGTGCATTTCTCTAGATTTTTGAGCCATTTTAAAAACATTTATACTCTGATTGGGATTTTATTTTCTTTCCTTTAATAGTTTTGATGAACAACATTTTCACCTATTTCAATTGCTTCCAGGTCTCACTTTGATCAGTTTGGGTCCTCAGCACTAAGCTGTTCATTACCCCGTCAATGAGATCTATTTTTGTAATAAAAACTGATCGACAAAAATGATTAGTACTGAAAACACAATTTATAAAATATAGCAAGTTCTAAGTTTCTTGTGTTCAGATGCAGGCTTGTTCTATCGCGGTATATCTCTTTAAACCTAACTCTTCCCCCATTACCATCACATTAAGGCCCGTAATCCCACAACTGCAGCTTCGCTAGAAAGTTCTGAGAGAGTCACCGTTCACTGGGTCTGTAAGGCCAAGCTTCTTAGCTGAGGGTAAACCTCCGACGCCTGCTTCTTATTTAACCACCTATTATCTTGGGACTTCTAAGAAAGTGAATCTGGAAACACCAAGGCTTTTAAATTTATTTAGACATTATTTAACCAGGTACATCT
>JAUZNJ010028223.1:0-16230 GCA_034780135.1 Jordanella pulchra
GCTGCAGCATTTTGGATAAGCTGAAGGCTTTTAACTACAGTTTGTGGACTTCCTGATAGTAAAGAATTACAATAGTCTAGCCTTGAATACCTGGATGAATATCTGCTTGCACATGCGTAAATCAGCTGATGATCTGTAAAATCAGTTTGAAAAGAATGCAATTCGTAAAACTCAATGCAAACTCAATCTGAGAAAGAAAACTTTGAACAAAAAATAAAATGTAAAAAAATGAGTTCTCTGAAAACAGAAAATTTACATTCAGAACCTTTTTTGGATTAAGGAGTTTTTTAAAGTTGGATTTCTGTATTACATTTTTCAGATTTCCATTTAAAAATGTCTCCTTTGTTTGGAACAATTATAGAACAAATTTCACTCTATAGCAGAGTTGAACCAAGGTAAAAATAACCCAAATAAATACTGAATAAGGACTTTTATAACATACTAAAGCTGTAGAACAGGAATAAATGATGCTTTAAAGTAAAATGTTTGTTTTTTTCTGTAATGCGTATTGTTCTCACAAAATATTATAATTTGAATAATGTGAATTTTTTTTAGCTTGATAAATATGTATATTCTCATCATCTAATAGATTATTGTAAAAACATGATATAACTCTTTTCTTTCCATTTGGTTTGTCTGTTCAATATAGCAACATGTTATAGATTACCTGGAAAGTTAAACATGTTTTCTTTGGGAATAATGGTGCAGACTGCGAGTGTTTAACTGGTCCCCAAGGAGAGGCATGTGGGATGAAGCCAAACCCAAAGAGATCGCCAACCTTTACACCATCACCAGCTTGGCCTGGAAGACAGACGGATCGCGCCTTTGTGCTGTGAGTCTATAACTTCTTTCAATGCTTTGGTCTCCAGTTTGACTGAAACATCAGCTTCTTTTTAATGAAATAACCACAGTGAACTTCTTTATTTTTCTGACAGTTACCCCATCAGTCTTGTGCTAAAACAAAAGAAAGAATGACATATTCAGGACTTTTTCTGCATATTTCTCTGACTGTGTTCTTTCAGGGAACACTGTGTGGTGGAGTGGAGCTGTTTGACTGCTGCTTGAGGAGAACCATCTATAAGAACAAGTTTGAGATGACCTACGTTGGCCTAAGTCAGGTAGAAACCCTCTAAGCAACAAATAAAGAGGGATTAATGCACAAAGCACACATTGCAGCCCAGATGAGGATAGTTTTATAGACCAGCTAAAGGAAATAAGCTTCTTCATTTTCCGTTTCTACTCCAGAAAACCCGATTCACTGTAAAATATAAATGATGAAAAGATTCAGTTATATTTACTTTACAGAATGAGCTGCAACTAAACATGGCACTGACCATTAAAAAAAAAGAAAATAGCTCATTTGCTTTGCTTTTTTTTGGTTTTCCAGTTTGTGAATCTGCTGCTGAAATGAGATGGAGGCTCATGAGTGGAGTACTTCTGTGTTAGAAAACTGCCTGGTTTGTCTATGGATTAAATGAACGATCAGTCAAACAAATCTCCCTTTATTAAAACTATTTTAAAACATGTTTACAGAGAAAAATAACAACAAAACACCCAGCAACATGAGGTCAAGGGTTGGTAAATACTCCAGCACAGGCTTTACAGCTGTAATATTTAATACACCTTTCAGAAAGTCCAACCTTTCTTCTTCTTTTCCAGTTACCCCTTCAGCTGCAGCGTAACAGTCATACATACTGTTTATTAGATTTTTCACTATGGAAGTAAAGATATTTATAATGGGAGGGTCTTTACTAAGCCATTTTTTTGTTATGCCGTTCTCTTAGCAGATATTAGAAAGATTTTCAGTAGGTAAGGATCATCCTTGGTTAATCGATTTAAGGGGAAAACACAAAAAACATCAATATGAATGAAAACCTGATTTAAAAAAAAAAGCATTTAAAAAAATTTATACTTTTGTGCAAAAGAGATCAGATAAATAATTTAATTAATAATAATTAATTGCATCTTTAAATGAGAATTTTGATGAAATTTGAATGTAATTTCTCTGTGAATAAGTCTGTCTGACGTCTGGATCAGTTAAACTTTTCTCACTAAATAAATACATTTTTTTTTGTTTTTTTTTTGTCCTTCTAGGTGATCATAAGGAACCTGTCCACTAGAACACGGGTAGTGCTGAAGTCCAGTTACGGCTATGAGATAGAAGAAGTCAGGATCATGGGAAAAGATCGCTACCTGGTGGCGCATACCTCTGAAACTCTTCTGCTCGGAGACCTAATGACCAACAAATTAAGCGAGGTGCTGAATGTGTCCATTGTCAGAAACAGTCATTGGTCTTCATTTTTAAAGCCAGTGGTCAGAAAAGGGCAGATTTATGTGAGAGAAGTCAATCAGATTTTCTCTCCGGCTCCCTCAGGTTCCTTGGTCAGGTTCTGGAGGAAACGAAAAGTTCTTCTTCGAAAATGAGACGGTTAGTAAACAGACGTTTTATTTTTCTTTAAAGGACAGAGTGATGTAAATTAGTCACACTAATAAAGCGGGGCTTCTGTTTGCATTAAAATCTGCCCTCTCAGGTGTGCATGATTTTTAATGCGGGGGAGCTGAGCCTGGTGGAGTACAGTAACAACGAGATCCTGGGATCCGTCAGGACGGAGTTCATGAATCCACACCTTATCAGGTAGGCACAGCTCCGCATTAAAACCATCTGAACACTAACATCTGCATCAGCACAGGTAACAACATAAAATGCCTGGTGAAAAGACAAACTGCTTTTAAATAAAAGAAACAAGCTGTAAAATCAACCTGACTGTTAGGATAAAACAACTTAAAAAGCAAATTTATTCGCAGCAGTTTTTGGTGCTGAGACAACTGTCCACTAGATGGCGACATTGAGCTTTGCAGAAGTCCAGGCCTTTAGCTTGAAGCAGAGGCTTCATATCAGAGCATATTCATATTAATGTCTCAAGGCCGGTGCGCTGTGTGCGGACTAACTGTGAGTGTTATGGCTGCCGAGGTGAGCAGGTTTCCTCCTGCTCGCCTCTGGCTGGATTTTGTTTGTTTAATAATCATCAGGTGCAGCTGTTTCCCTCCGTTCTGTCAGCTAGAATCCACTATGATATCCTGATGCTGGATATAATTGTTCCATGTAAAAAAAAAAAGTCTCACAATTGCATTCAGTAATTTTTAAGTGATTACTATGTTTGCTTGTTTGTTTAGTGTGCGACTAAATGAGAGGAAGCAGAGAGGAGTGGAAAACAACAAGAAACTGGCTTATCTGATCGACATAAAGACCATTGCTATTGGTAAGAAAAAGGAAGTGTGTTTGAAAAAACAAGGTGGTTTTAATGATTTTGACACAATGGGTAAAAAACAGATATGTACTGGTGTCAGGGCTGTCTTTCATATGTACCAGTTATGATTTGTCAAGGTAAGAAGATTTGAAGAATATTAGGAAGGTTTTTTTGGTTTATTTTATGTTTCTCATGCAGTTTTTTGGACTTGATTAACAGTTTCAAAGCTTAAGTTCATGAAAAAAAAATATCTTAATGCTACACTTATAACCAGGGTTTACATATGCAACACTTTATTGTTTTTTTTTTATAATGTTCCAGTATAGTTCCAGTGATTTTAAAATTTTTTTTTTTTCGTTCCTTCCCAAAGATTTTATTCTGAGAGAGAAATGAATCTGATGAGTCCTTCCATTACAACCTGTTACCTAAAATAAAGCATCAGCGTCTTAACTCTAAAGGGTCACCTAGTGGTTCAATTAGGGTCTTACACAAAAGTTTTGAAGTATGTGTCCTACTCCAACCATCACTTTTTTAACCTTTGCTTACGTTTGGAATCTAGAAAATGTTTGGATTCTTACAGAAACTCACATCAGGCTAATTGTTTTCAGGCTTATACCATAAAGATGCTCTCATTTATTAATGTTGCAGGGTAAACTCTGGCTTTTCCTGCTCCAAATAAAACATACTGTACATTTAAAATCATCAGCCATGCCATTATTACCACTGAGACTTTAGACTGTAGAGGAACTTAATGCTGGTTCTCATTGACGTTATGTCAGAAAACCTGAAGCAGCGCGAAAACGGACATCAGAAGCAAAGGAAGACAGTGACCTGATCTCTGGTTGTCTTTTGTATTATTTTGATGGCTGGTTGTGATTGCAATGCTTATTTTTGTTTTTCCATTAGAAGTAGTAAAGAGGCTCAGTTTGATTAGCTTCTGGTTTCACCTATTTATGTTCACAAATATTTTATTGCACAAAACATTCAATCTAAGGAATAATCTATTTTAACTTCTTGAAACCAAGTAGACAAAATTCTCCATGGTTATTGATCAGCATTAATGTGCACCTTTTTGTCAGACATAGATGCCTTATTTTTGATCTGGGATGGTGTCGAGGCTTTGATTACCAGCAGTTTCACTGTGTACCTTTTTTAAATTTAGACTTGATATCAGATTATTATCAAATCAAATGTCATTTTTTTATTATTATTTAAAGCAAAACTGGAAAACAAAAAATGCAGTAATTACTTTTTTTGTATTCATTTTATTTTATTTTAAACAAGCAGAGTTAGTGGAAAATAAAATGCTTATTTAAAGGACCCACATATACAAGCGTAAAAAGCCAACAGAGCAGCTGTTTAATAGAGGGAATACAGGAAGGGAAAGGTGATTTTTAATCCTGAACCAAACCCAGTTTTGTGCTTCCTACTGTCTGTCACTCAGTTAATCTGTTGGTTGTTTTTCCCTCCTCAGTGGACCTGGCTGGAGGCCACAACCTGGGAACCATCAGCCACGACTCTAAGATTGACTGGCTGGAGCTCAATGAAACCGGACGCAAACTGCTGTTCAGGGACAAAAAGCTGAGGGTGAGAATGAAACCTCAGCGCCTCGAGGGGGCTGAAAGGCTGGAAACAATGAGATGAGGACCTCTAGGCTGTGAATTAAAGAGGGAAAACGACAGACAGATATAGCAGGAAAAAAACATTTATCCTTAGCTGGGGCTTGTCGGCTGTCAGAGCTGCATCCATCAGCCATGGTGTGCCTCGTGGCTCCGCATGCTAACAGTTTGGTCATCTGGGAGCAGTGATGGAAAGCTAGGATGAATGTTGATGCTCCATAAACTGACAGTTATGGATTACAGTGAAGGGTTTCTCTCTTTCCAGTTTTGTTCATTAAAAGTTTTGGATTTTATTTTCCAAGTTTCTCATAAAATTAACCCATATAGTAGAATAACTGGATTACTTTAGATGAATACGTTCTGTAAAATAATATCATTTTATTTTAAAATAAGATTATTTTAGCACAACATAAGATCTAATCTTTAATTTTGCTTTATTGTTTCTTTACAGTAAATATTCATCATTTCACCTTAAGCCCTGTAGGTCAGTGCTGATTGGGCTTTAAAAGGAAATAGCTGTGCTGCATCACTGTCTCAGATATATGAACGGATTCTAGACCAGATCTGTGAAAGTGTGACTATTTCACGTGATTTTTTTTTTGTTTTTTTCTTTCTCTAAGGAAACTGTAAGAAGTCAAGTTGTGAAACAACTGTTACTTTTAACTGTTTCCACTGAACTTTTCAGCTGCTTGTTGTCTTTGCACTTAAATTCAGTTTCTTTAGCACCAGACTAAACTTGTGGAAAAATCCTTATTAAAATTCATCCATCCAAGTGCATTTCTTTAAATCTGTTAAGACTCCATTCTTCTCTTTGCTTCTTCTCACACCCCCTCAGCTCCACCTGTATGACATAGAGTCCGGGATGAAGACCACACTGCTCAGTTTCTGTTCCTACGTCCAGTGGGTGCCCGGCAGTGACGTGGTGGTCGCCCAGAACAGAGGCAACGTGTGCGTCTGGTACAACATCGACAGCCCAGAGAGCATCACCATGATCCCCATCAAGGTGACGATTTGCACACGAGGTGACAGGTTACATACAGGAGGATGCCTGTTATCATAGTCTGGGTTTTCCTACATTGTGTAATGTTCTCTACAGTTTTCTTGGTGAAGTTAAACCTAAAAATGTTCAGAATTTAATAAAAACAATCCCTCATCAGTGTGAAATTTAATCTGATTCTCTTCTTCCCAAATCCGAAAATATCTGAACTTTAACGTCACACAAAAAAAACAAACATAATTTAAAGCATTAACATCTATAATGGCTTCATTTGAATACAACAGCTGCACCACCTTAATGGTTGAGGTGGCATAAAGAACAAAAGAATTATGCATAACAAAGCACATTGTTTCTAAGCTAATAATGGAAACATTAGATCTCAAAACATTATTGTTACATTTTAATCCAATTTTGTTGTGCAAATTTAATTTCATTATACTTAAAAAAATCTTCCAAAGCCTCTAAAACTGACTAAAACTGTATTCAAAATCAATACATGGTTCTTATAGCAACGTTAAAGAGGTTGGAGGAACCTCTTACAGCTCTGGAGCTGCAGATTGCAGACTCCCAGTTTAAAACTATAAACCACACATTAAAGCTAGTTTTGCAATGGCTAAAAGCTAAGCTCCAACCGGATGGAAAGTGTGTAGATGATGGTTAGACGTCATGTTTGGGTTCCAGCAATCTATCTATTCTCTCTCATATATAAACCAGGCTATGATAGCTATAAAAATATGCAGTTGAGGTTCAGCTTGTAGGCAAATGTTAGTGGAAGTTTATGAAGTATGGATGGCTATGAACAGTCCACCAAATGGAGATTAGAAAGAATCAAATCAAAGCTTAAAAGTAAAATTAAATGTCATCCAGATGAGTGTATGCCAGCCTCACTCTGTATGAAAAGGAAACACAACTCTGTTTATCTGAAGCAGAGCCATCTCTGTTAATTCAACCATGTCTTGCTCATTTATAAAAAAAACAAAAAACAAACACTGTACATATACATTAATACAAAACATGTTTTATTTCACGATTTTGTTTTTTTCTAATTTCAATTGAGCAAAGTGGAGGTGAAGTCCAATTACTACCTTGAGTTTTACAAACTTTAAGAATAAAACTGGTTCTGATCCTTTTCTTTTCCAGGGAGACATTTTGGATCTGGAAAGAGGTGATGGAAAGACAGAAGTTAAGGTGACAGAGGGCGTCAGCACAGTGGCGCACCTTTTGGACGAAGGCCTTATAGAGTTTGGTACTGCCATCGACGATGGTGATTATGACCGGTACGTTCTGACCTCACTTCCTGAAAAATAAAAGAAGAAGCCTCTAAGGATGAATGTGGCTCGGTATAAACATCCATCCACCCTTGGGTGTGAATCATTGCCTCACAGCAGGGCCAGCAGAAGAACCCAGATGTCCCTTTATCCCTCAGCTTCCTCCTGCTCGTCTTGTGTTGTTCTGCAGCCCTCTCAGGCCAGCTGGGAGACGTAATGTGTCTCCTCAGCCTGTCGTGACTTGGACACCTCCAGGAGGAGTCTCTTGCAAGGGCTCGTCATTCAATGAAGGAAATGATTAACTGACCTCCTATTTAAAGAGGAACAGATGAATTTACTTTCCTCCAATAACTCTCCAGGAATTTATGAAAAATCCATTGATCTTTTGATGATTTAAACTGACTTTTATTAGCTTTTCCTCAGCTAAAAGGGACAATGACCGTCCCATCACTACTGTTCCAACCTCTTGTAATTTTTCATTTTCAGAGATTTCTTTTACTCCATGACGACTTAATTTATCGAAAACCTCTTTTGGGGTACAACTCTTGCAGGTTTGCACATCTAGATGTATAAATCAGGGACGCTGTCTTGCTAAAGGGACAGTCTCTGCTCCGGTCTTATGATGCCACTAAATGAAGGGTTTCATCCATGATTAAAATCTTGCTTTCCTGCATGTTTTCCTGCTGCCCTATAGCTAAGTTAAATGAATGCAAGTACCTGAGAAACCTCATCCAATCTTCTAAACCACACGTGCTTAAGCAGAGATGCATCTTAATCATTAGAACAAACAGCCTTGACCTTGTCTGATTTAAACCAAATTCCCCACACCCTGATGGATTAAGCTCTGTTTCACAGTGGAGATGCTGTGCTCCTATTTTTCCTCATTTTTTTTGATTTTTAATCTAAACCAAAACTTGAATTTTTGCTTTCTTCTCTCTAAATTAAAAAAAGCAAACAACTCAAAATTTTCCCATCAGCAGATTCTCCCACCTGAGCTACGAATCTCTGCAGTTCCTCCACAGTTTGTGCTTCTTGGCTGCATATCTGACAAGTTATCTCCCTGTCCAGCATGTCTGTTTAGGTGCACTGTAAGAAAAGTCTGTTAATTTCCAATATAAAACACTGTTTTTATTTGAAGGAATTTTCTGTAATTCCTTTTAACGGATCTTTTAACCGTATTATTAGAACCATTTAGGTAAGAGAGTTCTAACAACTCCACTGATGACAATGGGCAACATTTTAGAGTCATTTACATCAGCGAAACATTTAGAGAAAAAAAATCTGTAAAAAAAGGAATAAAGTGGGTTTTTTTTGTTTTTTTTACAGAATTGTTTTAACTGAAAAATCCCTAAAAAAAAAAAACAAAACCAGAAGAGGTCCTGTCAGAAAACTACCAGGATATTTTCAGTTTGTTTACAGATTTCTTACAGTGTAGAGATGATTTAAAGGTGTGTAGGTGGAACAAAATCTTTTTATTTTCAGCTGATGGATTGAAACATGTTCTGTGGGATGTTTAAAGTTTGGTATCTTGTTTTAAAATCTATTCCCTGCTTTAATCTGAACCAGAACTTTGTTCATCACATCTCTTCTGAGTTTCTTGTTTGTGGTAATGCTGTTAACTCACTAATGTTCTCTACTACAACTCTGAGATTTTTACTGAACAGCTGGATTTATAACATGAGTAAATTACTCACATTTCTAAACAGGGAACTTCTGCTGGAAACTCATTATATTGGGGCTGAATACAAACACACTTCTCAGTTGTTTTTTGTAAAAATATGTGACAACCTTTTTATTATTACTTAAAGACCTAAAGACCACACTAGTCATCATTAACAGGCATGAGGTTGAAGGATGCAGATGTGAAGCTTAAAGTATTTTAGCTTGATAATTTTTTAACTCTAGGATTTGTTTGTGGGCGTCTGCTATGGCCGTTTCCTTCTAGCATATCCTTCCTTGAGCCATTAGGAAGAAATGCTTTGATGTTCATAATTTGTATGGTTGCTAAAAAAAGGTGTGTTTGTAAGATAGAAACCAGTGAATGTCTGACAATCATGGAAGCTGATTTAGTTTGAAAAAATGACACATCTGCAGCAGACGATTCATATTTGTTGGAATAATATCATAGCTGATGAAGTTCATCTTTATCTGTTGGCTAGGTTTACTGTTGTATGCTGTTTGATGTTTGTTTCCAGAGCAACAGCATTTCTGGAGAAGCAGGATATGTCACCAGAGACTGAGGCCATGTGGAAGACACTCAGCAAGCTGGCTCTAGAAGCACGGCAGCTGCACATCGCAGAAAGGTCAGCAGGACGACGGCATGCGAGCGAAGAAATGCACAAACGTACTTTTTCTAATGGCGCTTCTGTTCTTTAACAAGTTGTACTTTCTATCAGTCTTAAGGTGAAAATGATTTAGAAAAAATTAGGGGGTAACAAGTGCAGGATTCTCACCCATAATAAAGAAAAAAAATGTTTACAGGAATCGTTAATTGGATTCCCTGCGATGTCTGGAAATCCAAAATTAAACATTCATCTTTTATCTATCATTTATCTTCAGTTTTTAATTCTCCATCATTCTCAGTTTCTCTCCATCTTTATTTCTCTCTGCTGTAAGAAACTCCTCGAATATGAATTCTCTGTCATTAATAATGTATATGCTATTCATTAGGCTTTGGCTCGATTTGCATTAACCCCAAAATCTGAGAGAGGAACCTTTTTTTTTTTTTTGTCTGGTCTAGATAGTCCTAACGATAGAGGGAAGGGATGTTAATGAGGCAGGAGGGAGGAGTCAGTAGGACGTAGTTTTTAACTTTCCTTTTTCTTTATTTCTTCTTCATTAATCTGATGCAACTCTTCAGACAGGGTTGGTAATTATGTAGCCGAATGCCAAGATGTTTCCATTTCCCAGCCTTTCAGACTCACGGTGTACATGAAGGCTCATTAGACTGATGCTGTTATTTATCTCACTTCATTAAGTTTGCAGGTTTGCAGACCTCAGATCTGCCTTCACCGAGTTTAAACTGTTTTCTGTTGTTCCATCGCTCTCCCCAGCTCCTCTTATCTGGTTTGATTTTTCTCTTCTTCTCTTGTGCAGGTGTTTTGCTGCTCTGGGTGACGTCTCAACCGTTCGGTTTCTCCACCAGACCAATCAGATTGCAGACAAAGTTTCACAGGAGATGGTGTGTTTCAAAACTCTGATATTTTTCTGCTACTGAATAATTTAGTTTTTTCAGAGCTTTAAAGAAATCTTCATAAGGTTTTTATATTTTTTTTCTGTTAGTCTATATTAGAACCAGCTTAAGCTCCAATTAAAACTGTATGTCTCTGCTTGTTTTGCACAGTTTTGCTAAATAGCTTTAGATCAATTAGATGCTGGAAATGTCTGATAAGTTCAGTATTTAGGTTTTGCTACGGTTTTTTTTATTACATTTAAATCTGGACTTTGACTAGGCCATTCTAACATATGACTATTCTGAGATGTAAACCTTTTCATTGTTGGTTTAGGGTTGTTGTCCTGCTTGAAGGTAAACTTCGGCCATCATTTTAAGTTTTTTTAGCCTCTAAAAGGTTTTTCTTCCAGGACTTCTTATTTCCTCCATACATCTTAACATGAATTCTAAGCAGCTGTCTTATTTCTGTAAAAGATCATCTTTTTTTGTGTGGTGATGGTGTGTTAGTGATCGGCAGTTTTGTTGCTCTTGGTTTATTTATGGTCTCAGAGTAAAGTAGCCAGGATACAAACACAAAAATGTTTGCACTGTTTATTACTAATAAGATGCTTTACTTTTTGTTTTATATTTTAAAGAAATATTCCAATTGTTTAATGATTTACTTAAAATATTTTGTCTTTTTTTTTCTAAATGAAGATAATCCAAAAGGAGAAAAAGAAGTACTGGAATCATTATTATCACATTAATATAGCTTATAATAAGTGCTTTTAGAAGCTTATTTGCTTTCTTTTAATGCCATAGACTATGTCCGATGTTCTGTATTTTCTATCGGCTGTTCTTTGTTGAGATATGAATCTTTGTCTTCTAAACAGGGAGAAGATGGGACGTCGTTTTACAAAGTCCAAGCCAACATGGCCATGTTGGATAAGAACTTTAAATTGGCTGAGATGCATTTCATGGAGCAGGTCTGTTTACCAAAGTAACTAAAGATTTGTAACTAATTCGGGAAAACAGTCCAAAATCAAGACGTTTCATTCATTGCTCATTAAATCCATAATTGTGTTGCTTCCTAAAAAACACAAACTGATAAATTTGATGGTAAGTTTTTTTTTCTTATTTAAAAACCATAGAATGCTGTTGAAGAGGCCTTAGAGATGTACCAAGAGCTCCACATGTGGGATGACTGCATTGCTGTAGCTGAAGCCAAGGTAAACCTACCAGATAGGAATACATACATATAATCCTGATTTAAATGCTTCAAACAATAACTTCTCATTATTACCTAAATATGGTGATAATGTTTCGATAATTGGGTCCTATAGAACCCGAGGTTTTCATCTAAATTAAATACTTGTCCACAGACCTAATAGTGTCTCATTTTCAGTTGTCTTGCAGCATTTAGCAAACTACTTGTTTCCTTTTGTGAGGGTTACAGAAAGGGCTTCATGCTGGAACGCCTTCCAATAAAATGTCTCGACATGCCTCTTGCATCTAAAGGTTGTAATAGAGACTTGGTGAGCTCATTAGGCCTCCGTGCTGTTTGCTGCCTTTCTCTAACAGTGGTCTTTGAACATTTTCATTACCTCCCTCTCCATTCCCCTCACTGTGCCTGGCAGCAAAAGATAACCTTGAGTCCTCTGCCAGCCTTGTTTGTCACAGTTCCAGTTGTTTAGATAAAGCAGATATGACTGAGGTTGCAGCCAATATCCACCTATAAATTTTCAGCAATTGATTTTTGTTTTCTTTTTTTTCAACATTGCAGTCCTATTCTATAGAGCTTGTAGCCATGGTTACCCAATAGAAAGTCATGTTGATGGTTTCATAGCTGCCGGTTATGCAAGCATCCAATAGACCCTGGTTATAAGTGAAATAAATGTACATATTTATGATTTATTTATCAGTCTCTTTCGAACTGCCTTAAATTCTAACAAAGTTTTCATCCCTGAATAAACAACAGAACCTCCCGGAGCTCAACAGCCTCCGCAGGAACTTCTACCAGTGGCTAACAGAGACGGGTCAAGACGAGAAGGCCGGCGAAGTGAAAGAGAGTGAGGGAGATTTTCAGGGTGCCATCAACCTCTACCTGAAGGCAGGACTACCGGCCAAAGCTGCCCGTCTGGCCATCAGCCGCCCAGAGCTCTCCAGCAGCACAGAGACCGTCAATCGCATCACTGCCAGTCTCATCAAGGGAGAGCTGTATGATAGAGTAAATGATCTTTATTTATTCTGTGAATCATTGCTCCTCGGTTCTGCTAACAAAAGACAAAATGATTTTCAGCAGAGCAACGGTGCTCGTTGTTATCTGAGCTTCCCTCCAGCTCTTTCACCATCTGTCTGGACTTCTGTTGCCGTTTGGATAAAAACTTGTGTGCTTTTTTCTGAAAACATTTTAGTCGTATTTGATTTGATGTCTGAAAGTGAACAGAAATGCAGGTAAACGTGGGTTAACTTTCAGGACTTTTTATCTGTTTTGCAACAGTCTTACTTCTTTTGTGCATTTTCTTCAAACGCAGTCACAATTCAAAGCATGATTAAATGTTATCAATTATTAATCATTTGTATCAATGTCCATTAGGTCGTACATTTTTGAATGTCTCTGTCTATGCGGTATTTATTTACCAACTGAATTGAATTTTAAAAGTGGAAAAATAGAGTTACCCAGTAAAACATACAATATATTAAAAGAAGAAATGAGCAAATAAGCTGTTTGTTTAAATATTCACTAATAACTAGACAGACCTCGTTTCTGTGGTATGCTGTCTAAAAACCATTCGCTAATGAGGTAAATGAGGTTTGGTTTGTTATCTTGCCATCAGAGAAAACAATATTTGAACAAAATATTTCTGAGGCTTTTATTTCATTTTTGAACCGATTGGATAAAAGATAACTTTTTTTTTTTTTATCTAACATGAACAGAAGTTTTACAAGGACTGAATTGATGTAAAGATCTTTCCTGCCAACAGTTGTTAACACAAAAATCTACCTGTGGAAAAGAAACCACATTTGATTTGCTTTTGGCGATCAGTAAAGTGTTTTTGAACTGAATTAAAAACAGAGGGCAGCTTTTCATCAGCCTCTGAAGTCGAAGCTAAAATGACGTTAAACTCTAAGTTACATTATTCCAGTAACGGGTGGGGGAGCGATGGGTTTTCTGATTCCTGAGCAAACGCTTACTACCAATACAGGAAATCACTGTTTAACTGATCCAGACTGTTTATTCCTACAACTTTCACCACATGGTTCAGGTTCACACAGGGCAGCCATATTGGATGTTTAAGTAGAGGTTGTTGGAGAACCTTTTGAGTTTTTACCTAAAAGTTTTAAAACATACAGCAGATTTTAACTTTGGACGCTTTTAATGTTTGTTTTGTCTCTTAAAGGTGAAGGACTTTTTCCAAGTTGTAGTCTGAGTCTTATCAGTAATGAATCCCAGAATTATAAAAGGAGAAACTGTTGTAACAAGATTTCATTTCCTTTTTTTACCAGGCAGGAGATCTTTATGAGAAGGTTAGGAACAATCAGAAGGCTCTGGAGTGCTACCGCAAAGGAAAGGCCTTCAGGAAAGGTAAAAGGATTACCCAGAGTTTTTTTTTCTCATTTTTTGATGGGTTCATTTTATTCTAAATTGTTTTATTTCCCTCCTGCTGTAGCGGTGGAGCTGGCTCGTGTAGCTTTCCCTGCCGAGGTGGTGAAACTGGAGGAGGACTGGGGAGAGTACCTCGTCCAGCAGAAACAGATGGACGCCGCCATCAATCATTTCATTGAAGCAGGGTGGGTGGTGTAGATATGGACAGGTGGAGAGCAGAGAGAAGGAAAGAAAAATAAACACAGCAGACGAAGCCAGAAATCCTTTTCAAATCCTCACCAAGACTGTAATGCAAAGATAAGAGGAAATATTTTTAACTGTGCCCAAAAATCCCAAACATAGCTGGTTAGTCATAGCCCAGATTTAGCAAAGAAATCTAAATCAAAGATTCCTCTGTGGCTCCAACTAAGTTTTAATACTCATGTTTTAGGCACATTATTAACTTTAGCTTTAATCAAAGGGGCTTTTATTGAGTTATTTAAACCAATACTTGTCTCTCAAAATAAAATGTCTGTTGTTTTCCTCCTAGCTGTTCACTTAAAGCAATCAAGGCAGCAATCGCAGCTCGCCAGTGGAAGAAGGCTGTCCACATCCTGGAGTTACAGGAAGATCCATCAGCCGAGGAATTTTATGTTACAATAGCCCAGCACTACGCCTCCATTAAGGAGTATGAGGTGAGAGGAAAAGCGGGAGGAGAATCGAGGAATGTTTGGTCGAAATGAGGGGAATAGTTAATTAGTTCATTTGGTGACAGTTAAACAGAAAGGTCATTTTATAAAAACACATTTGTTTGTCTGGTTAGTTTCTCAGATGACACCTTTGGTTCATGGCAGAGAAGGATTATTTTGGTTTGCTTTTGAATATTTAATTTAAACAATCTTAATCCAGACTGATATTACTTTTATGCATTTCTACCAATGAACTAACGGATCAGGCTGCAAAAAGGTGTGCAAAAAAAGTCAAAGCTGCTTAAAACATCTGAGTAAATATCAATGTGGGTTTATATACACAAACTGTTCAATAGTCACTCAAATAAGATGTTACTTGAAAAGTTTATTTATTTCAGTGACACAATTCACTAAGTAAAACACATTAAATAGATGAATCACACAAAGAGTTTATGATTATGATTTTACACTCAAAACTAATGAAACACAGTTATAAGTAGAGTTTAATATCATTTCTAATTTTATTTAGAATTGGGATTCTAATGTGAATTACGTTTAATTTATTGAATATGAAAGTTACAAAATCAATCAAATCTGAAAAACCACAAACGGTTAACATTGAGCCTGTAAATGTAACTTGTTCAACCTCTAACTGTAGGTTAAACAGGTGATTTATAACTATTGGGTCACAGTGATGTTATAATGAACAGCAAATCCGGTTCTAGAGACCAGAATTCAGATTTGTTTGGTTAGAAAGCAAAACAATAAAGGGAAAAGTGCACATTTTGCCGTTTTTAATTAAGTAGCATGTGGCCTCTTAAAAGGCATTTAAACCTGAAACCGTGGTTCCGTCTCTGCTGATGTTATGTAACTGCCTGCTTGAGGGCATTTCAGCATTAATGAAAAGTTTGCTGAATGTACCTTCGACACAATAAACTACTGCGCATAACTGTTGAAAAGAGGAGATAATGAGATAAAGGCAGTGGAAAACACAAAGGAAAGGGAAGCTGATGAGTGTGTTGATGCGCTCTGCATGTTGTGCTGATTGTGATGAGTTCAGCTGAGCTAAACGGCCTCTGCTCACTGTCAGCTGCTGAAAATAGCAGCCCATTGCAGTCAGATTGCTCCTCAGGCACATTCACAGAAAGTAATTAAGATAACAAGCTCTCAGCGCTGCAGCTTGTGGAAACTTCTAGAAAGTGAAATTTGCTGCAGATTCTAAACAATGAAGAAAGCGCACACCTGTGGTATTTATACCTACGTGGAGAAAGAATAGTTTTCCTTTTTTTCTTATCAGACAGGCAGTGAGCAGACTGTGTGTTTGCTGGGATGAAATGAGTGTTATCTCAGTCTAAGTGAGCCTTGCTTTTATGTCACAGAAATATATTCCCAGCCAGGTGGTGGAACAGCCTCACTGCTTCCTTCTATACACATTACATCTATGTAACATTAATATTCAGTCAGCTCTATATATTAATGTTACCAGGCTGTAAAACATCCATTGATCATCCATCCATCCGTGATTCCATCCATCCATCCATTCGTTTATCATCCATCCATCCATCCATCCATCCATCCATCCATCCATCCATTCGTTTATCATCCATCCATCCATCCATCCATCCATCCATCCATCCATCCATCCATCCATCCATCCATCCATCCATCCATC
>JAUZNJ010028224.1:0-15209 GCA_034780135.1 Jordanella pulchra
GCCAGACAGGACGCTTAAAAAAATAAATAAATAAAATCATTAGTATTTCCGGGTGTCTAGATTTTCTATCTCTTAACCGAATGCAGCCTCATCACCAGCAGACAGCTCTCCAAGGTTGGTCCTTCCTTGTCTGTGTCAATCTTCCCCAAAAACCAACCTGTTTTTTTTCCCATGTATACGGAATGATTCCAACATGAAGATATACAGGTGTAAAAAAGTAATAATAATACAATTTTATAATGAAAAGGTGCGTTTTTTTATCATACTTTAGGGCTTAAAGTATTAATCCTAATTACTCAGTTATTTAAATAATTGTGAGCTCAAAACAAAACATTACCTGGAGCACACAGACTTAAAACATGTCATTTGCTGAAGGAATAACCCCAATAACAGTAATTAAGACAAAACTGTGTCAAAATAATTTTCTGTTTTTATTTATTACATTTAAAAAAATCAATAAAGATTCCAAAATACTTGATTCATCCTGAAGGGAAATTAAATAACATGTATATAAGAAATTAACCTGAAAATGAAGACTTTCCATGTTCTTTTTTCAGTATGTTTGTACATAAATTTATTTTCTAAAGCTCACTTCCATTCAGGGCTTCATCAAATATTGCACACATAAACCAAGTTTTTTTTTATTTCACCTAAAGGTTAACTTTCATTTAAGCTATTTACCTTTTTTTGGCATTTTTAACCAAATTAATATAATGTTTGCCTTATTTATTTAAACAATATATATTCCTCTTTTCTTTCTTAATGTATTTTCTATTTCAGACACTTCAAACCATACAGCACTCAGTAAAAACTGAAACCCACTTTAAATTTCTTTTCTAACTTAAAGACTTTAAAATGTTAAAAAAAAAGAAAAAAAACAACAACTTCTAAGAGCCAATATGTGACCCTGAAAAGCAATTCCAGCTCTGTAACAAACAACTCAGCAGTTTGAGCATGTGAGTTGAGAACTAGCTCATGACATCTTTGCTGACACCAATTAGGAAATTATTCTTTCCTCTTGTTTTTCTCTGGGGAAGTAAAAGGTCGGCTACATAACAGCTGCAATAGAAATGGTTGGAATTTCATTCTTGTGCTCCCATATGGCTTATCAGGCCAGCAGAAACACATTTCCATCGAGGTAATGGCATAAATGGGTGTTTTTTGTTTGCTGTTAGGCAACTGAGGAAATTTATATTCTCATGTTAAAATTTGTGATTCTTTGCCAACCTTTCTGTAGGTCACAATGTTTTAATTTTATTTTCTCACTATTTGTTTGAGATGCCTTTCCTTTCACCATTTTGTAATTGACATAAATATTTCATGTCTTCTATCTGCAGGTAAGTAACCCAGCAATTAAACAAAATCATCCTTGTTTAACAGTAATATATAAAACACAAGGACATAAAATATGATCTAATAGCTTTAAGGCTTAATTTGGGTTTTTTTCAAATGTGTGAACTAAAAAATAAAATGAAGTGAGTCCACTTTAAGTGGTTAACTTAAAAAAACAGATGCAGAGAGTTGTTCTTCACTTTTTTTTTCTCTTAAGGGAATATTTTAAGTAATCAGATACATAAATATATAGATTTTCAGCATCTCTACAAAGCATCTGTTTTGGAAGTTGAGTCTTTAGGAGGCGGATAAAACAACGCCAAGTAGTCGTTGCTTATCTAATCTCATCGTTTAGGACAGGTCATGGTTTTTCTAGTTGCTCTAAGCTATATTTCATGCAGGCTCAACAAAATTGGACAACAGACTGGAGAAAGCATTTTCAGTCCATTCAGATGCCGGAGTCCAACCTGAATTGCGGCTGACCACATTCTCTCCTTTGTAAACATAATGTAACTGTACTCTGATGGCAGTTTAGAGGCGAATCCTTGCTGTTATAAATGAAATCTTTGAATAAAAAAGTGCGCTACAATGACTGCAACTACAACCCTCTGAAGCCAACACCCATATCTAAAGGCCGTCTGACTCAGTGGGTGGTACAATGTGGGAGAACAGTGACACTGATACCAGTCATAAGAGTAGTTGCAGGTAGAAAAAAGGGTGGGAGGCTGTCAGTGTGACAATGAAAACTGCTCAGTTGCAGTTTCAGTCATTTGGAGGATCCTCTTTCTTCTTTCTCTCTCCTGCAAGTCAGAGAATAGCCGACGGCGGTGTAATAGACATCGTATCTGCTGCTGAGTAACCGTTTTGTTTCAGCATCGCAATGAGAAAATCGCACAAGAAGGAAAAGGATGTAAAAATAAGGACAAAAGCTGCTTTTTTTCTACAGATTTCTTTCAAAGCAACACAACACACTGATAATAATCTAAATCACTTTATTAATTTAAGTTAGGTAGAGACACTAAACATTGGAACCACATTTGCTCTGCTATGGAGCTTCTTTTTTTTTAGAACATTAAAAAAGGAGGCTTATGTTATACTGTCAAGCAAAATAAAAAGGCAAAAATTAAGAGGTAGAGAATTTAGGCTCATCACTGTGACCGAGGGAATGATGCCTATTGGAATGTATTGTATTTAACATTCAGAACAAGAAAATATATTTAAAGTATATAAAATATTTATACATCAAATGTGGTGGGAATACCCATTTGGGCAAAGGTTAACAACATTTAAACATACATTTCACTTTTACTGGTCAAAACAAAACAATGTCAATTTATACTTTTTTTTTTTTTTTTTTTTTTTTTCTTCAACTGGAATTATTTTTTTAGTAATATTGTTCAAAATATAAATTTACAATATGAGCAACACCTAGAAAAATGGACACAAATAAGTAGAAAAAAAATGATGAAGGCCTGTTCTCTCGATTTCTCTTCAAACGATACATTCGGCTATCAGTCACATGCTGATTCTCCCCACAACAGTGAATTTGCTGTTCTCTTTCCCTATGAGAGAATTATCAGAAAAATAATGACTGAGTCTTATGAAAAAAAAACAAAAAAAAACCCAAAAAGGTCATCAACAACTTGGCCACTGAGTCCCGTTTGGAATGCATTTCAAATTCAAAATATGCTACATGTGACTAAAATTATATCTCTAAGAAAATAAAAAATAAAAAGAAACATGATGAATTTGGGGACGGCTTATCTCGCTTGATTTTAAGAAATGGCACACCGTTATGAATCACAGCAAATAAGGTGAACTGGACTGAAAATGAGCCTCTGTGTGAGAAAATGTTGGCTTAGTTGGAAACATTGAGTTCAATCTATACAAAGATCACTGACAGTGTGGGAGAAAGCAGATCTGAATTTTCATTATAAAAATTAGAAATTACAGTGCATGTCTACAAAAATAAAATAAGTGAAAAAAAAGATTACTGTTTTTTTTACAGTAACATACTGTATATTTCCACAATGACACTAGATAAGGCTGGTGACTACATTATGTAAATAGTTAATTACTGGATACCTTTTTTTGTTGTATGATTTCAAAACTAGTGAAGGTATATAGATGTTGATTTCTATGAAAAAAAAAAAATCAAATATATCCTTTGTGTAGTACGCAGCTTTTTTGTTCCAGAGGAACAATATGGTATATCTTTGCATTTGCTCAATGCAAGTGCACCAGTCTAGATTCAGTCTTTTTCTTCTTTTCACCTTCCCCCATCTTCTATCTTCAGTGGTTGTTTCCAAATGCTTGCAGGTGTAAATGCCCTGGTTGTAAACCCCGCCCCCTAGATCCCGTTCTTTGCTTCGTTGTTGTTCATCGCTTCCTTCCTCTGAGCTAGAAAAGGGTACATGCATTTGTCAGCTCCGAGGAACCTGTACATGCACACGATGGCTTCGAAGGGCAGGATGCTGCAGGGACGGGATTAAAAGAGGAGTTACCTAAAAGCATTTTATTGAGAACTAACATAGCACCGAGGAGGGATCCTACCTTTTCATAAAGTTGACCATGTAGATGATGCGAGGCGTGCAGACCATTGGCTGATCCGTAAGGATGGCTCTCATGGCTTGCTTCACACAGAACTCCGGCGAAAGAGGAGGCAGAAAAGGCTCAATCTCCTTCCTGATTGGAACCAGAAGAAGAAACATATTAAACCACAGAAAAAATGTGACCATTAATGTTCAAAAGCTTTGAACATGTAAGAAGTCCTGAAACTCCTCATGTTACAAATACAAGTTTGAAAACTGATTTTTTGATTGTGTGAACAGCTGTTTTCAGGTTCAACTGGATCTTTGGCAAGGCTTTTATAGTCTGCTGAAGGAAAGCAAACCCACCATGCTGGTGGTGATGGTGCGTTTAGGGGTAGTTTTAAAGCATTTTCCATTAAAAGCAAACAAGGTCAATTTTCTGTCTTATCTGATGAGGGCAGATTATTCCAAATGTCTGTAAATATTTGGGCTTTTTTCAATAATACTCAGATCTGTGTAGCCATTACTTCTCCACCTCAGGCTACCAGCTTTGTTTTTCTTGGTTACATTCGCAGATAAACTTTTCATTTTTGAATAATGTTTCCACTGCGCTTCACTTTAGAGGTAAAAGAATAACAGGCACTGAATCTGAATCCACTAAGTATCATTTTCCTTCCAATTCACAATAATATGCTGCTTATGTCGGTGTTTCACATGAAATCCTCACTAAGGTGAATGGAAATATGTTTAAAAAGTTTGTTTTTGTGCATGCTGAAAGTTTTACTAAGTTTGTTTATTTTCAATGCAGTACCACTGATTATGCTTTAACATTTTTGTTTTGGGGAAGGGTGGGGTGGAGAACTAGGGGGGGTTTGACAGTGAGGCCAGCTGCACACAATAACCATGAAGACCATAACAAGAGGCCGTTAGTGTGGAGGGATGGAGGTAGTGGTGTAGACCAGGTGCACCTGGTCTTGAGGTTTTCCCTTTGGAAACAAAAGGCAGCCCTCCTTGTTTTTACAAACTGTTGACTTATGAAACAGAAATCACTGTACCGTAATTCTACCAACAAACCATCAACATCTGCTTTGAAGTTCAAATGTTATGAAAGCTGTTTAAAAAAAAACTCCTCCCAGGTGAAAAAAAAAGAAAAGAAAAAGTGCAGAGAAGCAGTTAGACTTGCAGGTCTGTGTTGTGGCTCACCTTATCCTGCAACCTTTGAACATTCCCGTGTTGACCAGGTAAGGGCACACCAGGGTCATGTTGATGCCGTCCTTCTCAGAGGCTTTAATCTCGTGGCTCAGGGACTCATGAAACCCAATGGCACCGAACTTACTGGCACAGTAATCCTGAAGAGAATAAAAAAGAGGAGAACACATTATCAAACCTGCCCCAATGGGCTCTCCTAGCTGGTAATGATACAGCCACAAAGAAAACCTGAGGGAGCCTAACTGCTTTCCTAGGGTTTCATTAGCATTCTTCTCTAACGCATTAGTATGCTGCTCTGCTGGGCAGTAAGGTTTTGATGTGGTTCACTGTGAAAATAATCTTAAAAAAGGACAAAAAAAACTATGAGGCAGCTTGTGTAAACACATATGTGTGGCAATAAAGACAGGAAACACATCATGGTCGTAGATTTCCCAAAAGTAACGTGCAGATCTGAATTCAAATCCAAGGCAGAATTACAGCATTTCTACACGCTAACTAAAGTTTACCACTCTTGAACGTCACTCTAAAGCTTTGTTATTCTCAGTAAGAAACAGTTACTGACAAAATAAATAAGTATGCCATTTCTAAAATAGATACCCCCAAATATTTGAAGGGGGGGGGTACTGTTTTGCTCTCTCTGGTTGTGGAGATAAATAACCACGGACCCCCCCACAAAAAACATATTCTATCATGCAACAGAATAAAAACAACTATAGGAAGGAAAAGCATATCAATTGGAAACAGTTGTGAGTTGAATATTGAATGAGGAGCAAGTTTTTCCACAAAGCAGTGATGAAGATGTCTCTGTCCCTCAGAGAGCTGTCAGCTAATTCTGGCCCCAGGGCCGGAGCCCACTGAGGGCCCCCCCACACCCCCGCTGCTTTACATAGAGGAATCTATACGAGACTCCCGAATGCTCATCTGTGTTGCTTAATTTAACGGGTGGGGGAACAACTAGAGAAAGGGGCCTAACCTTCTCGCTCTCAGCGTGCTAGCTGGCACACCATGCCGTCGAGGAGAAAAGCACCGCTCGCGGATGGTGGGAACGACTTGGTTGTGTATGTGTTTCTGTGTATGATACTAACCTCAACTCCAGCTGTGCTGAATAAACCGAGGGAGCTGGCAACAGTCACAATGTGACCATGATTCAGCTCCAGCATCTTGGGGAGAAACGCCTTGGTGGTCTGGGGGAAGGACAGAGGAGACAGAAGGGCAAGGGGGAAAAAAAGAGGAAGGTTAGTTCACTTGTGGAGTTCGTCTGTGCCAATGCTCTTTGATCCTCTCGGCCCCCCCCCCCCCCTTTCAGTTTCTATCGCTTCTCCATGGAGATTCAGAAAGAAGAGTCAGAATGAGAATTCATAACAGAGAGAGGGGGAGGTACAACATTTAAAGATTTTAAAACTTCTCTGCTTTATAAATCCAGTGTAAAAGAGAAGGGGGATGTTGTTAAAGGGAGTGATGGAAGCGCTTCAGCAAAGTCTCTTCTTTTCCCACACAGATCTGGTGCCTTTCGTTGAGCCTTGCACTAAAGACTTGGTGACAACACCAGTCGCAGGCCTCCACTCACTCATCACCTGTAGCAGCTCAGCCTCTTTTCTACCTACATGGCCTCACCGCCCCCACCTGAGCGATTGAAAAGTTCCTCAGATGAGACAGTCCAGCTCAGAGATGAAAGGGTTTAAAAACCACAACGCCACGTGAGAGGCGGACTAGTTCCACCGGCTGCTCTGATGAGGGTGAGACGCCTACAGCTGACTCTGCCTGTCTGCTCCTGACTTTAGAGCTCATCTGCACACAGCATGAGCCGATCAGCAGGTGTGACACATAATGGCAGTGACAGGAACTGACCAATCACTCTCCCACTGGGACGTCTGCAAAGACCCAGCAGGCCTTTTGTTGGTCGCTCAGCTAATAATTTAGGTGACATATGTGCTATGAAGGTGAAGAATACATGTAACCTTCAGGGATTAAAGAAAGTTACTGAGGTGATGAAGTAAAAACCAAGAGCCTCTTGGCAGCTTAACCTTCTGTTCTCAACAGTTTTACAACAAGCAGCATCTGCTACCCATGCTGTAATGTTATATATAGAGAGACATGGTTCTTGGATTATTTACATTTCAAAATGATTTACTTTCAATACAAACTTCCAGGATTTTTCATTTTCTTTTTTTGCCATTTGTTTTATAAGTGAAGAATGTTAATTTGACTTTACTCTTGATATTTCTACAGAGGTCAGGCTTTAATTACAGAATCTGCAAAATCTGAGGTGTGTAAAGACAAAAAAGGAACTAAAAAACTTGTCAAGAAAAGTAAGGATAGGATAAAAGAAAGAACAGAAGGAATACAGGACGTGACTGAGGGAAGAAAGTTTAGAAAGAATGATTAAAGGAAGGAAAATGGCAAAAATAACTCACATTTTTTTAATAAAGGAGTTATTAAAGTAAGAAAATTAAAAACACTCAAAAGAAGGATTGAAGAAAAAGGGATTGAGGAAAAGAAGACCAATGTTGGAAAGAATGGAAAACAATGAATAAAGAAGGGAAGTAAAGTAGGAAAGATTGAAAAAACAAAAAGAGGCTAGAAAATATTTATTTCATTATTTTTCATAATATACAATAATATGTGAATAATGGTAATGGTAGTGCAATCTTGAAATAAAGGGATGTTTTCATTCATTTATTTCGTTTATTCGTTTATTTCCCCAAAATTGATCAAAATCTAGGAAAAAAAAATCAAACAAGAAATTTTCAGGCTGCATAAGAACCATTGGAAGATTTGCATTCTCTTTTTTTTTTCTTCATGTCCAGAGAAAAATAGCATGTTTTAGTATTTTTTTGGAAAATGATATCATTCTTAAATTATTTGTTTTTAAATAATTTATAATAAAATAAACTAAAGGCAATGGTTTTATTATCTGAGCTCCTTGCCAGAGAAATGATCCATCCTCCTTCATAAACATTTACAGAAGGGGAGCACAGGCCCAGCGAGAGAATGGTACCAGGTAGTACAGCCATGTAACCAGTAGAGCAGGGAGGAAAAAGGCTCATTAAAACTGCACCCAGAGATTAACTTTTGTGTTGTAGATGCCTTTCTGCTTGTTTAGTGAGGTTTAAACTAAACAGAGAGGCTGTTGTAAGAAACAGAAATGACTTCATTGTTGGAGTTCATTTTTAGTCAGGTATAACTGATCTGAAACGGATCCAGACATCTGCAGTTTTCCAGGACATAAATTTTAGGGTTGGTGCAATATTCAACTCATCAAGTGATGGGGCCCAAAGAGAGGTAGCTATGAGAATGCAAGGCCTGGGCGAATGCAAAGAGAAGTCTCTATGAGCCAGAATGGTAACAGAGGGAGAGAGTTGCGTGCAAATGAAGAATTACCTCAAGATATGCCCGTACCTGACTTGAGCCAAAATTTCCCACTCCCAAAGCAACTTTTTGACAGCAAAGAATGACTTGATCTGGCACAATTCTTTACAGTTCAAGCCAGTTTGTGGATTTCAGCTGGACAGATTTGCTGAGTGGTCTTATTACCTGGAACTGATAGAGGAAAGATTGTTCCCTCAAGCTGAGGACAACCCTGAGTGTGACCAATCATCCCATCTCTCTCCCACTTTGCCGGGATGTCCTGCTTCTCATGGCAGCTCTGGCATGTGGGTATGACCCCCACTGACCTTTCAGACACAAAATGTGTGAAGGCAACCAGAGTCTCGTGTCTTACATCAGAGCCGCTGTAATTGGGTCTCAACGCTCTCTTGTTCCGCTAAATTACCCGTTGACACAGCCGGGCCTCCTTGGCCCAAGTGGGGGTGCCCAGCCTGCTGCACCCCCTCCTAATTGGTGGGTGCCCCCCAGAGCATTTAAGCCACACAAAGCTTCTTGCAGCTGGGGTGTCAGGCTGCATTAGTGCTAGCGCCTGACCAACAGGAATATGAACGAAATTTTGGCCTTTGCTTTAGACCAGATGGCCATTTAATTGGTTTGACTTTTCCCTGGATGAGAGAATGAAGTAGAGGGAGCGAAAAATCTTCTGAGCACCAGAGCTTGACTGAATGAGGAAGCAGAATGGGCTGGGTTAATTTTTGTGATCATAATGCATGATTGATGAAGGTTGCTCCAGCTAGATGGATCGGGTTAACTAGCCAGCAATTGTTGTGTTTTCATAACTCTCAGCCATGCAATTTGTACAATCAGGAACCAATACATGCAGTGAAGGAACAGTTGAATTCAGCACTGATGCAGCACTGGTGAAAATCACTAATGATATTCTCACGGCCTCAGAAAAAGAACTTTTAGCTGTATTTGTCCTGTTAGATCTCAGAGCTGCATTTCATACAGTCAATCATAATATTCTTTTAGAAATGCTTAAACAATCCGTAGAAGTTACAGGAACAGCAGTAGGCTGGTTTAAATCTTATCTGTCGGACCTGTCGGACAGATTTTAGCTTGCTCAGTTTCATCATAAATGTTCCTCAAGCATCAGGGTTACTTGTGGAGTACCACAGAGATCAGCGCTAGGGCCGACTCTCTTTAACATGCTCCCAAATGGTAGAATTATCAGACAGCGTGGGATTCATGCTGTCTGATCGCTGTCATGTGGATAATACTCAGTTGTATTTGTCCATAAATCCTGATAAAACTGACCTGTTATATAGACTACTGGATTCTTTGAAGAAGAAGCCAATTAGTCAGTAACCTTATCAGCATTAAACTGGTCTCAGATAATTTTTTTTATTTATTTATTTATTTTTTTTTCGGCACTAGTGGCTCGTTTTTCTGACAGTCGGCTGACAGGAAAGGGGGTATGAGTGAGGGGGAGAGACATGCGGGAAAGGACCACAAGTCGTATTCCAACCTGGGTCGCCTGCGTCGATGACTAAGGCCTCCATACATGGGTCGTGCACACTAACCAATGCGCCACCTGCACGCCAGATAATGATTTTTAAAAATTGTGTTTTATTGGATTTGTCATATACATCCCATATCAGGTTTCGAGAACGTCCTTCTTTCATCTCCATAATATTGCAAGAATTAAATTTAACATCTTGTTAAGAGGTGATGCCAAGAAACTTGTCTATGCATGTGTTGTCTTTACTATCTTTCATTTCTTTACTATCAGGAAGTCCAAAAACTGTAGTTAAAAGCCTTCAGCTGATCAAAAATTGTGCAGCTAGAGTTCTGAATAAAATTAAAAAGAGAGATCATATTTCTACAACTTTAACTTTCCTTCATTGGCTTCCTGTTCTTCTGTTTTATATTAAAGATCTGATCGTTCATTGTATCCCTGGCAGAGACTTCGTTTTCAATCTACAGGTTTACTAGTGGTGCCTAGAATTTCTAAAAGTAGAATTTGAGGCAGATTATTTAGTTTTCAGGCTCCTCTACTGTGGAACCAACTACCAGTTTTAGTCAGTGGGGCAGACACCTTTCCTACTTTGCTAGGCTTAAACCCTCCCTTTTTGATAAAGCTTATAGTTAGAGTTGCTCAGACTATCCTGAGCTATCTCTATAGTTATGCTGCTATAGTTTAGGCTACCGGAAGACATAGGGACCACTTTACATCTTTCGGATTCATTTGATCTCTCCTGTCTAATTCTGCAGTGTTTGTTAGTTCATCCTCTATCTTTATGTTCTCACTATAGCTTCAACTGGTCTGTTCCTGTTGGCTGTGACATCATCCTGGAGATCAGCTGAGCCACTGCCACCAACACCTTTGATTGTAGATTATATATCCAGACCTCTATTTTCAGTGCTTAAACATATTATCTATCCTACATAGCTTTGGGCTAATATTTTACTGTGACTAACTGTATGTGCTCACTTCCATCCCTTTGACATGAAATTATAAGCAATAATTATGAAAAACTGCATCTATGCTAATTTTGTGTGTCCGGCTCTCTCTTCTTGAATCCTTGATAGAAAAATGTTTTTTAAACAATCTGACATCATGACCTGATTGAAATGTCTCTGTAAAATGCCTTAGGATGACATGTTGTGAATTGGCTTTTCATAAATAAACTGAATTGAATTGAGCATTGATGAGCAGGAATTTGTTTAAACTTACTAAATACAACTACAACATAGTTTGTCTCCAGATGTATCTACATGATCTGGGGTTAAACCCAAAGATTCAAAAGGCTAAATTTAACCTTTTTTACATTTGCTCAGCAAATGTACCCACCTTAAAGTGGGATTTTTTTTCTTGTAAAAAAGACTCCATAAATGATTCAGTCATAAAGTCACGGAGCTACAGCAGCAACTATAATGGTACTTAATAGCATAAGAAAAGGTTATGATGACAAGCAGTGCGGCTTATATTGTTTTATCGGTTTTCAAGGTTTAATCAGAACCAGATTGCTTGTTTTACCGCAGAGTATTGCAAATCCATAAATGAGTTCCACAAAGTTTAGCTTTCAGGCCATTATTGTTTTCTTCATATAAATAAGCTAAGACAAAGCATTTCAAACTATTCTCTGCTGAGGACACTGTAATTTACTGCTCTGCTCTGACTTTTTCAAGCTATTTGAGTATTTTCTAACATGTCTTTTAAAGAAGCCCAGAACAGCTGTTACACTAATTACAACTTTATTAAAAGCAGAGAAACTTTTTTTACTGGGGTTGAAAGCTGTGGTTGGCAGAATAGATGTTGTTGTTTTTTTTGTTTTTTTTTTGTTTTTACAAAAAACAGTTTAAAAATGATGTTTAATTTCTAATATCTAAGATTATTTTAATTATTAACTAGTCATTAAATGAGTTTATTATTATCTTGTTAAAGAGCTAAAGCTATTATTGTGATTGTCTTGTAGAAATAAACATTGCTTGCTGCCACTGAATATGGAGATAGATTGGATACAAATGTTTTACCTAACTCTGTTTTTGGCTGACTGCTAAGTGGGATTTTCCTACTTTTAGGAAAATTAAAATGGTGTTTCCAAGAGACAGAATTGAACTGGAAAAAAAAGAATTTCGGTTCAACTTTTATTGCCAGTAACAACTGTCAATCTGAATTTATTCTCCAATACTTATTACCCACAAATTAATATCCAGCCTTGGTGAAAATCTAAGCCTGGTCTAGAAGTATGCAAGTACTTGTTTTTGTATCATTTACCAATGTTTTCTTGTTGTTTTGTTGTTGAAGTGTGTTGTTGCTATCTTTATCTGATATGTCATACTAAAGAGACCTGAGATATTTATTAGAAAAACTTGGTTAATGATGATGATTAGATCAACCAACAGGACTAAGACTTCTTTTGATTATTTTATATTCCAAAAGTTTGAAATCTGGATTTCAATGCTTCACCTTTAAACCAAGTGTTTGATCAGAAACATCCCCATATTTAATATATACAATTTGCCTCATTTTCTTTTTTTTTTTTTTTTGATTGAACGATAACTTAAACATGAAGTCCTTTTGCAAAGTCAAGAAATGAGGCCTACCAGTTTTGGTTCTCACTTGGATGACTTTGAGCCATTCTGCATCTTCTAGTATCATCAGAAATTTAATTAAAGAGAAAGATTGATGGGGCATGAACAGGTACATAGGAAGGGGAGGAGTGATAAGCAGACTCATGAAGGAGTACAGGTGCATTAGGCCAGAGGAGGGGCCCTTATAAAACTAGTCAAGTAGGACCATTCTGCCTGGCTGCCTCTTTTCTATGTCTAAAGACGGAATGCTGCCTGTGGAACTTGGCTCCTGTCGCCTGGCATCTTGTCAAGCTGATCCACAGACAAGAAACCAATTGTCAGATAAAGTGGGTCAGCAGCAGCTTACCATTACCCTCTTGCCTAGCCTATGCATGGGATGGCACTGGGATTTTTTCCCGCCATGTCATGCGCTAGCTCAAGAGAACTAGGATCTCCATGGCGGGAAGGAGAAACAAATGTCTTTCATTTATGAAACCACCTGTTCGATAACCAGCTCAAGACGCTGAGGCTGATTTCCTTTCATGTCATTCCACGACATAGCTGTGAATCTTCAAACAAAAAAGAGCTCTGGTGTCCCTTGCGAAATGACTGTGCATCCCATATGCCATCATGACTCAGAAGTAAGTGGGAAACATCCCAAAAGTTCAGGTGGACGAATGAAAACATTAGATCAAGTCATCCTCCCTCTTATTAAAAGAAAAAAAAAAAACCTTCAGAGAAGAAAGCTATGGAATCATAATGTGTGTGTGGCAGAGCCAGAGGAACGGAGCTGGCCTCAATGACTCCCTTCCAGCTGCATCCACTGCCTCAAAATCAGGTTGGGAGGAGTCAGAGAGGCCCCATGGAAGGAGGAGAGGAGTGTGGGGTCTAGGTTCGGCTGATTTGGCAGACAACCACACTACGATTACCCAGCGTTTCCTGCTCCAGTCTCAGTTATTGCCTCACTCTCGATACAGAGTCCAAAAACAAAACAAAAAACAAGAAAGAGAAAACTTGCACAAATCAGAAACTGTTGGTACACCTGACATTTGTCTTCTTTTGTTTTGTTAATAAAATATGAGAATGGTCTTTTTCTTTTACTTTTTTGTAAACAGTCAGTATCAGACATTAGAACTTCTTTTTTAATTGTTCTAAAATTATCTTTTCGCAAGAACCCAGTGTGTGAAACCCTTCTACCTTTTTTTTATGCCTAGAGACGTTGAGCAACGGTGACTTTCAAGCTGACAATATGATTCTGTACTCTGTTGGATTATCACTTCCAACAATCTATTCAACAGTTTTTTTTCAGAGGAAAACAATTTTTTTTCCCTCTTTTGCTCCAAATCAGAATAAAAGGCTTTTAATATTCTGCCACTGCTCTTGATAGAATAAAACATAAACATTTGTTTAGGATTCTCTTCAGAAATGTGCTTTATTTATTTCTGTGCCTGATTGTTGGAAGGTAATTTATATCAATACCGCATTACAGTGCTTAGATGTTCTAAAAGCAGTGGACCACTGTTCTGTGCAATAAAAAAAACGTCAGACTTATCAGTGTAATTGTTGTAGCTTTTGGGATTAGAAGAAAAAAACTGCTGCATCTGGGAACACATATCAATTAGTTTCTTCAAACATCCGTAAAATATTGTTAATGCTTGAACATCTGAATGTAAAGTATGTTGATGGATGATTAAGTTGAAAGATTGAATATACTCACACTATGACCTGACTATTTTTATTTTATGTCTATATTTCCAATGAAATCGCTATGCTTTAGTATAAGCTCATCTCAAGATGTCGTAGATGTCTCTTGCAAAATAACAGATAAATCGTCCTCAATATATATATATATATATATATATATCAAGAACAAAAAGGTATATGAAGAACAAAAAGGTACCACCTGCATGCAGTGAGCAACAGTGTACGTGAGAGGATAGTGGTCAGGTCTCTGTTAGTCTAAGCTCTATTCATCTAGCTTGTGTCGTTAATGAACCACATCCTCCATTCTGGCTGTCGCCATTCATTAGATCCTTCTTTCATCTGCCCCCTCTCCTCCTCCCTCTCCCCTCCATCGTCTCCACCCCACCTCTAAAGAAACCACGCTCTCCATAGAATACCAGAGATACACAAACACAGCTTTCTATTAGGAATCCCCAAATCTGCCACACAACCACTGGATAGTGACTCCAAATCCTGGATGCAAAAGAACACGAGGAGAGCCAGCAGAGAGGTGAATGAATAGAGCAACACTTAGAAAGGAAATACACAACCTGTCTGATAACACAAGAGATTTTCATGCTCAATTATGGAGCTTCAAATTGGTGTGGTTTCATGGCATCACTGAGGATTTATCTCCATTTGAAAACAACCCGCAGCCACAGAAAAAGGACAATCCCTGGTTTTTCAAATATGATGTGACAATTACTACAACAAGGCTTGTACCAGGTGTGAGAACCATTACTCTGCAAAAAAAATGGAAAAGCAAACAGATTGGATAGATATTTAGAGTGAAATCTAATTATGCAAAGGCACGACAGCTGCTGAGCAGTGGCGGCTGCAGCGGCTAAGTGATAAAATAGATTTTCATTACAGGGTCTCATATTTCTGCGCCTAAAGACACATCATTTTTTAATGACAGTTAGAGAATGGAATACGGAGGGTCAAACATGCCAGGATTCAACAAGCATAGAAATTGGTTAGAATTGTATTGGAAATATAATAAACAAAAAT
>JAUZNJ010028224.1:15309-41690 GCA_034780135.1 Jordanella pulchra
CGGAGGGTCAAACATGCCAGGATTCAACAAGCATAGAAATTGGTTAGAATTGTATTGGAAATATAATAAACAAAAATGTTAATAGTTTGTTTAATTTAATGCATAATTGAATTATTACATGTGAACAGAATTGTAGAAAAAAAATCTAATAATTCTTTATTTGCTAAACAATAACTTCAGCATTTACTATTACTAAACTGTATCTCTTGCTCATCAAATAAATCTAAACCTCTGTTTGGTACAATAAGTCATTTTGAGACCTGACATCTATGGTGGTCGTCAGAGGGTCAGGTGTTGCTTGTTAATGGCAGCATGGCTTCTGTCAATCTGCCCCAGGGCAGTTGTTGCAGCAATATAGCTCACCACCATCAGTGTGTGAATGCGTGCACTTTGGATTCCTCTCACTTGAAAAGATACTACATAAATACAGGTTATAAACCTTTATTAGACATTTTCCTTTCTCTAATCAATAATCAACAATTTAATAGATTAATAACTATTTTTTACATAGGTGTATGGAAAAAGGAAGCAAAAGAAATCTATAAGAATTTATATTTTTCACTCTTAATATCTAAATTCTTATAATTTAAGCATATTTATTCTCAATTATTTATATATCTTGTAAATCTGACATAAAAAAAATAATCATTTAATTTAATGATTTATACTCTGGCACTTTTGACCCTCCATATTCCACATTATATTTAGTTTCCCCTGCATTGCATCTTCTATTTATTTCAAGTGAAAGATATTAAAGAGCAAAAAATGTTTCTTTGGAGATAAGAGGGCAGAGGAAGATCCCCTGGGAGAGAAGCCAAAAGAAAATATGTTACAGATTCCAATAAAATCACCACCCACCAAAAAAATGTGCTGAACTGAAATGAGGCTTTTACAGAGCCCCATCTCATCACACAAGGATAAAGGAAGGGTTTTCACCACAATATCAGCAGAGAACAAGGGAAGTTTCATTAAAGAAAAACCTTGTGACTTTCCTTTAACAGTTGTTTAGCTGAAAAGCGAACATCAAAGATGCCTATTTTTGGTCACGTACATTCACTTTACCACTCAGTGAGGGATTCAAAAACACATCTTTGTATTTTGACTGGGAGATCATGAGGTGGGATAAGACATGAAGGAAGCATTGGAGCTGGAGTGGAAAATAATGGCATCACATTCCTCATTAAAAGGCTACTTCTTTATATTGTTCATTATAGAATTACCAAAAAAAGAAAACAACCGTGAGAACAAGTTGTAGGATAAACTCACCCAGAAGTGTGCGTGGCAGTTGACCACCATAGTGCGCTCGATCAGCTCATCAGGGCACTCCAGCAGGTGGTGGCCTGAAACCACGCCAGCATTGTTGATCAGTATGTCCACCTCTCCCACCTCTCGCCGCACCTTCTCCGCAGTGGAATAGACACTCTCACGCTTTCCCACATCACACACATAGGTGTAGACCTGAGGCTTAAAAGCAGGGACCTCCTCCACTCCTCCAACAGGTCCTGAAGAAAGATGAATAGAAACTGGGTGAGTAGGACTGTCAAAGCAAACTGTGTGAAAGAAAAAAGATTAATGTTTTTTCGACATGCAACCTTTTGAAATATATCGCTTAGAAGTACACTGTTTACACGTTCCCCGGCTGAAACCAATTTCCTTTTCTTCTAAATTACAAAAAAGAAAAAAAAAGGCTGCATGTTTTTAACATTTTTTCATATTTTTATTAGATTAGACCCCCTCCCCAAAACTGTTTCATTTTTGTTAGGGTTTTACCAAATTTTAGGCTTTCAATATTTCAGATTAGATGCAGATTAGGGTTATTTAATCTCTCCCTATTTTCAGCCATTTCTCTATTTTTCACTTTCACTTTGAGTCCTCCCTTAAGGTACAATTTGTAAACTGTTTGTTTTCATTGTAAACATCAAAATACCACAGTTTCCTGTAATCAACCATGCTGTTCAATTCTTGGTGCCAATCGAGGAAAAATCGGTTGATTCCGATCTTTGGCTGCTCAATCAGTGCATCTCTGGGTGTGAAGCTGATTAATTCCTACAAAATATGAACTAGACTAATTTTCATTCACCTTTTTAATGCTGTTCTACAATGCAGAAAAAACGAAGCCGGTTGGTATTTCTTTTTCCTACACAGGGTGACTTCTAAACTCCTCCACAAGGCTGACTTACCGTCATTGGCGATGGGAGTCTCCGTTTCGTGGTATATCTGTCGCACCATCTCCGCTGTTTCCTCGTTGCTCTGGCTGTTTATGTCCCATAGGACAAGGACTGCTCGTCGCCGGGCGAACTCCTTGGCAAACAGCCGCCCGAGGCCGCTACCGGCCCCGGTGATCACGCACACCTGTCCCGCCACGCTCTTCTCCTTGGGTCGCACGACCCATCTGGCCCCGGCTGTCACAAACGACCAAAGCACTTTTAAAATAACCACGAAGAACTCCGCGATTATCATCATCATCTTGGCCTTTCTATCGATTTCAGATACGCGATATTAAGACGCGCAACAAATATGTAGTTCCTTTTTTATTCCTTTCTCTCTCTTTCTCTCTCTCTCTCTCTCTCTCTACATAAATATATATTTATTTTCAACCTGTTAACAGCAGAGAGGTAAGGTTTCACCGACAAAACTTGGATCAGAGCGCTGATACAAGAAAGTGGTGGATGAGCGCACGCAAAAACTGAGATTAAAAGATAGAGCGCAGTTAAAGGGTCCGATAGCCTGTTTAGCGCTGATCTGTGGTGACTAACGAACAGCTACTATGCTTTCTGTCTGCTACTCTCTTTCTGCTCAAGCTGCTGTTGCTGCTGCTTCACATCTCATGTCATTCAGATCCGCATCTCACTCGCTATTTATTCAGTCCACCCATCCAACGCCAGACCCAATAGGAGTGGGCGCCTGACAGACTGAAGTGCCAGCTCCCTAGACTACACTCAGTAGGTGATGTAAGGCAAATATTTTTACAATAATCCGTTGCAGATCTGTTTGAATCCCCCCACCCCAACACTTAAAAAGGGAAACGATATTCCCCTTGATATGGGGGGCGGGGGGGAGGGGGAGTAGTAAGCACAGTTTAATTTGTGTAACAATTTACATTGTTGTTTTTTTAGAGAAATGAGTAGACTAACGTTTAACAGCTCAAGTTCTAAGTTATTATTTAGAAACATTTTTTCTCACCTGGTTTCCTGGTTTGACCCCCCCCCCCTCCCAATTTTTTTTTTTTTTAGAAAACAATAAAAAATAAGAATGTTATACATTTTTACCAACAACTTTGTAATTGCGACTCCACCATGAAAACCACAGCTACACTGAAAGAATGTATTTTGGAAGGCATTAAAAGTTAGCTATTCATTTTATTTTTCTTTTAAACAAGCTTTTTTTTTGTAAAAGAACATCAATGGTTTAATTGTCTAACATTAATAAATTCCGTCAAAACAATTTAACTAAAGTTTCAGCAGAAACAATTTGTTCACTCAAAGGTTAGCTTTTTTTCATTCTTGGACTCCAGGGAAACAGACTTATGTTTATATTGGTTGTAGTGTATATCAGCTGAGATTAAAAAGATGTAATAACTGTTGTGGTCCATGAGTTTTTATCCCACTTAATCTCTAATATTAAAGTCCAAATTTTAAAGCGGTTTCCTAACCCTGAGGCAGTGGCCAAAGCAAAAGTGCAGTGCTCTCCACTAGCAGTCACTTCCTCAGCAATAAAAATACTCTCTTTGGTTGCAAGTTTGACTTAAACAACTTTCACTTTTTACTGTTCTCATTCAGAGATCACATGTGATGAACAAGGATGCCTGGTTAAAATCAAAATAATTAGTTCTTATAATTAGTTTATAGTTCTCCAACTAAAGTGGTCAGACAAGAAATCTATTTGATATGCCAATATTTCCAAATAGTGGATGTCTGCTATTAGTTCTTGAGATACAAAATGAAATATAACTACTTATTACTACAACTATATCTCTGTTTTCTAAACTGGAAGAATAGGTCTAACTCCTCCTGTATGTTGACATCATTATGGTACTTGGGACACTTAAAATATGGTGTGCAGGTACTTGTTTTGAAAAAGTTTGGAAGATGCATTGTCCAATTCAAATAAATCTAGATTTACTAGGAAAATGTTCTTTCTGCACAAATGTTTTTAAACTTTATTGAAAAGTGTATTTACTCTATATATAATGGCTAACTATGGTGATAATTGTAAATTATTAATATGGTGGTTCATTAAAAAACAGATACAAACATACTAAAAAAAGACTCCAAAGTCCAGAAAATGGGACTGAACATACCGTGCTTCTTACTTTGTGGGTTAGGGGATATCCTCAAGGACCATCCCTCCAAAAGCATAACGGGGATACCTTCCTTTTCTTGCTTACATCACTCCGAGGTTGTGCAACCTTCGCCAACCAATGAGATGTCGGTTTTCATTGCGGTGGGCGTGGCAAACTTAAAGCCAACAATGAACACTGCATTCATTCATTTACCACTTATTTAACACAACCAAACAAAGCAAAAAGCATGGTTACTATAAGGCAATAGGTGGATTCCTTACAATATTCTGGCGGTTATACTGAATTTCCTTTACAGAAAATGTCTAAATTTACAGTGGAATGAAAAAAAAAAGTCTTTCTGGAAGAAATGAGAAATAAAATATGGCATTATATAGCCAGGAAAAAAACATTAGAGACCAATTGGACTTAATTAGATTAACATATGGTTAACCCACTGAGCTGTAGTGTAATCTAACTGTTTTAACTGTGCATTGATTATCAGCCCAGTGTTGGGAAATCGCTAAACTTTTGCAAAGTATAAAAATATTAGTATTATGTTGTATTATAAAATGTGTCGTTGCTTTGACACCAAAACAGTGACACAGAGTAGGTGGTCTCGGTGTAACTCTGGAAATGCTTTTAAGCTTTCAGTGCTAAATTAGGTGTTTGCGACCTCTGCTGGCACGATCCTGAGCTTACAACGTTAAATAAGCCAGGTTTTGAAGGTGCATTAGGTTTATTAAAATGATATATATGTATCAGCAGCAATGGTGTGGCCTGGCCTGGATGATTCTCATCAAGTCAAGGATCTTTTTTTTTAATCCGATAAAGAAGAAATTTTCCATTAAACTAGCCAACATATGATATTAAAGGAGAGGAAAATTTGTAATTTCCAGGCTTTACTGAATGCAACACAAGCATTATTATTTGGATATCCATTACTTGAAAAGAAGAAACATATAGAAAATTAGGATGTCTAAGGTCCTAAAAAACAGTTTTTTAAACTTTTTTTAAAAACTGGCTATTGGAGTGAAAAGGGTGTCATAATAAGTTCATTTGATATAGTTTATAAAAATAGTATTTGACAGTTTCAAAATGTCGTTGATTCATGTGCACTTTTCAGAGAGTCCTAACTTACAGTTAAGCTGTTAATAAAGTTACATAAATAATGCAAATTCTCAGAATAATATTCTACAAAAAAATATTTTGTGATATTTATTAAATTTCTAAACTGTTGCAACTTTCCCTGAGCAGGAAGGGGTTGGTTTTCGACAGTGGACATTGACAATAATCTGGGGAAAAATCTGTCCCCTTTTAATCATATTTAAATGGTATGTGCAATTAGCAGACAGGTTAACTGTGTAAATAAATGGCTGGTTTCGTGGCTCAATCGTCTCAGGATATTCAAGACAAAAAAAAGAGTGTTGCAACCATCCGCAGTCTCCCCTACTTACTAGAATAAACTAGCCTACACTACTGATAATATCAACAGTATTACTTTCTTTCTGAGTACAGAGCCCACATTTATCCATGATGGCAGTTATTAATGTAGAGTTTCATTTATCTCATATATAATTGACCCAATTTCCCCCAATGAACAACTATTGAACACTCATCGTGTTGCAAGAGCCAGTTTGCTTTTATGATAACTTTTTGATAACATCTAATATGATAGAAGGTGTCCAATGCTATACCCTTCTCACAGATAGCCAAATCAAGACAAAGAATAATAATCCTTTTGCTTGTAGACGTCAAGCAAAAGGATGCAGACAGAGTAGAAGGTGATGGAAACCAGTAGGAAGACAAAAAATACAAAAGGGGCAACAAATAGTCGCATTGATTTGGGGTCTGAGACTGTAATTCCTAAGGAATCTTATGTCCTTCAGCATTTGCAGCGAGATGCTGCATTTCTTCTATAGGTCTGCTAGGGAGAGTGTAAACTCTCCCTCCATCATCTGCTGGGGTAACAGCATCAAAGCAAATGACTTCAAGAAGCCCAACAAGCTGGGCTTACCATGTATGGAGGCCTCATTCCTTGACACGGGCGTCACTGATTCAAATCCTGGCCAGTCAACCTTTGTCGAGTGTCTTGCCGAATGTTTTCCCCTCTCTCTATACCCCTTTCCTGTCTGCCTACTTTCAAAAATAATGCGAAATAAAGGCCACTAGAGCCTAAAAAACATAAAAAAAGATGCCTAATAAGCTTATAAAAAGCTTGTGTACTGGCCTTAACAATTCTTTGTGAAACCCTTGGAAGACACAACAGCTTATACAATACCATTGAGGTAATTTATTGTAATTGTATTTTAAGATTTGCAGAATGAACAAAAACTGGTTTATTTACATTGTAATGAAAATAACATGTCAAATTGTTTATATTCTGATGTCTTTAAGCAGAAAAGTGGAAAAACAGCAATGAAACCATTCTCACGGTTCCCTACTAGCAGCTTGCATTTCGCTCTTTTTTTGGTTGCAGTAATTCAGCCACAATGGAAGCATTTGAAGCATGAACGTAATGTTAAAAGTTAAGATGCAACTGCATCTCAATTGGATTTAAGTGAAGACTTTAAAACTTTTTAAAATTTGTTTTAAGCTAATCAGAAGCAGTGGCGAAGCCAGAACATTTTCACAGGAGTGGTCAGGCAGGGACCAATGTGCACTGAAGGGTGGCCAAAAACTGATGAGTGCCAACAGCAGTTTAGGGTCAGTCTACACCAATGGAAAATGAATGAAAAAAAGCATCTGTATTTATCAAATAAATCAATGAAGACAGGCTAGAGTTTCACAGAGCCCTCACGAATAAATCTACACACATATTTGTACATGTATGATGTCTAAATTTGATGTGGTTCTGCACAGTAGCTATTCACAATGAATTGGTTGACCAGTCGGTCTTTATCAATAATTTTATAGAAGACTACGTGATGACTGCAGAGATGCAAAACCTTCTCTTCTTTCCCATAGTTCTGAAAAGAGTGGGATTTTTGTTTATGTCCTCAACTTTAGTATTTTTATGAGAATATTTAAATAATGACTTCGATTTTGTTGTTAGTTTATTGTTATTATACATACAACAAAAATCAACACAACTTAAAAAACTTCTAAATTTCAACAGCAAAAGTTACAGTGATAGAGAATAATGTAAATATAAAATAAAAGCAGAGTTTAGGCTTTTTGTAGTCAGGCAGCCGAGCGGACAACCCGCCAAGCCTTTAGGATGCACATGCGCAAATGGAAAGTTCTCTTTCTCGGTGATCGCAATGGCGGACGCAGAGTGAGTGTTTTCCTCTGTCATAGAATCTAAGTACATCCAACGATCTAACTGTTTGGACTTAACGTTTTATTGCATATTTGAACCTTTTATGTCTTAAACAATTAAATGACTGAAATATTTTAAGCAGATGTCTTTTGTCATTGTATTTATTTCACGATTAGCCAGTTAGCGTTGTCAGAACAGTTACAACATGGCTGCTTTTTGGTCTGCAGTTACTTGAGAAATTTCTTTTTCTATTGCGATGAGATGTGTTATATTATAGCTGTATTCCGAAGAACGTTCGTCCTCGTATTTTTGTTCAGAATGTGAATTTCAATTGAAGCCGGTTAAGAAGCTGAGCTAGCTTGTTATTACTGCAGGATTCTGTGAAAGGCAGCTAAGCGTTTCCTTCCTGACTGCTGCCACGTTAAACACAGCGTGGTGTCTTTCATCGACACTGATTGAATGTATATATCTTAACAGAAAAAAGGTTCCGGCGGTCCCTGAGAGCCTTTTAAAAAGGCGAAAGGCCTACGCCGCCATGAAGGCCATGCGTATCAAGAAGCTGGTGGCTGAGAAAAAGGTAATTGTTTTTTATTAATCATACTACTGTACATGTTTTCTTTCTATATGCTGGTGGTGGCAGTTTTGTGAGTTGTATCGGAATGTCACTATTCTTTCTAGGCCCGTAAGGTGACCAGGAAACTGATCTACAAAAGGGCCGAGAAGTACCACAAGGAGTACCGGCAGATGTACAGGCGTGAGATCCGCATGGCTCGTATGGCTCGCAAAGTCGGAAACTACTACGTCCCACCTGAACCTAAGCTGGCCTTTGTTATCAGAATCAGAGGGTAAGTTGTTGCTGATGTTGATGTAAAGATGTGACTTTCATATGGATTGCTGCAGTTGTAAATTTTGTTCTCCTGTTGTTTTGATTAATGTTGGATCTTGCTTAAAATCAGTTTAATAACTGTAATTACTGGCCACAGTGGTCTTTTGAAGTTTAGTCTTACATCTTCAGTGTGGTGATGAGCTCCAATAAATTATCTTTGTACCTTGTTTTAACAGGTACATTAACTGATAAAGGAAGCTTGTATTTAAAGTCCATATTCCTAGGAAATATCTAATTTAGCATTGGACAAATATTGCAATTTTTGGCAGGCAACTTGATGCCGTCTTATAAAATTCAACAAAAGCATCTATTGGTTATTTGATCTTTCGACCACGAGGACCACATTACTTTGTTACTCAGTGTGTCTGGGCATTGTTCATCTATTTTTCTATGTATAGATTCATTGTCCGTTCAATCCATCAAGTACTTAGCCTTTCAAAAAAAGTAAAAATGATGGAAATTGCTAAGTCAGGGCAATACAATGACAACTGTTGATCACTTTAGGAGGGTACGTTGTTCATGTCAAGTGGTTTAAAATCATGATTGGATGGCTAATCAAACTGATTTAATCATCTCCACAATAGTTCTGTATTTGAGTAAAGAAATTTGAGATATAGTTATTAAATTGTTCTGTTCCTAAAGTAAATTTTAAAGTCTTTGGATGTTTAGAGAAACTATTAATTTCATGGACCTTTAGCAGCCACAAAAAAGAAGTTAACATGGTGAGATGTGTTAGACAGCGGAACAGGTATTTTTGTCTTATGGTGTGCATGTTTTAAGTAGCAATCCATATAAAGTCAAGTAAAGTGGTTAATGATGAACATTCTTTCCCCGACTTATCGACAATGGTGAGAGACTAGTTGCTTTAGCCAGTCCTCTTGCTGAAACCACTTTCAATGTTGCGTTTTGTAAGTTAAAAGTTTTTGTTGCTTCTAATGCTAAAGATTGGAGTTTCCTTTTCAGCATCAATGGTGTCCCACCCAAAGTCCGCAAAGTTCTGCAGCTGCTCCGTCTCCGCCAGATCTTCAACGGCGTGTTCGTCAAGCTGAACAAGGCCTCCATCAACATGCTCAGGATTGCAGAACCCTACATTGCTTGGGGGTAAGAGTGTTAGAGTGTTTATATCAAGGTTATATGTATATATTGGAACGTGGTTAATGATGCTGAACTTTTTTCCCCATCATATCGACTATGGTGATGCTCTGAAACTAAGCCAGTTTTGTCTGAAACCACACTCCAAGCGTTTTTGTTTGTTTGAAGTCCCCCTCAGTGGTTCATGTTTTGTTTTTTTTTCTAGCAGTTGGTTCAAGTACGCTCCTGCTTGAAGTTTGAGAGTTCAAGCATTTATCAACAGTACATTTTTTTAATAGGTTTTCTGTAATCGTCGGTCTACGATTAAAAATCCTGCTATTGCTGTGAAGAGCACCATCAGCCCTTGAAAACATTTCACAGTACCCAATCCTTAACTTAATGTTGCACTTCTAGAAAACTATAAAATATCAGATTAAAAAATTGAATCTAAAACTTTTCATCTTGGCACAAATCTGCCGTGGATATCAGGTGGTTACCCATTTCTATAATGAATGCAGTTACTGTTTGGAAGCTTTTTATTAGATTGAAGTTTTTACAAATGAATTAAGAGGCAATTTGTGAATGAAAGGGAGGGGGATTTGTTGGACAGGTCTACTCAAAAAATTAAAAACAAGTGGTGCTTTGGGCGCGATTTCCTAAATTTTGAGTGATGTGTGATTGAGCCATACTTGTGTGTAATCAAACTGATCTACCAGTGCTAAAGTCTGAAAAGCAGGCACTGCTAATGCTCTAGATTTGAAATTTAGACTTAAGAGGCACTAACAGTTAAAACAAGCTTACATCATGTCATTCTACCACTTACATGCAAGCTTGTAAATGTATAAATCACTTTAAAATTATATCTTTAGAATATGCAGATTTCACTAGAGCCTTTGTCAGTTCAGAGATGTTTTGATTTAGCTGCTGCCATAAAACTGTCCTTGTAATATAAAATATTTTGTGCAGTGCTGTTTGGTGTGAACAAATCTGAAACAGCATTTTTTGATTAATGCGGGATTTTGAGCCCGATTTGTTGCAGGCAATCATGTCAATCCTTGTTAGAAGTCATGAGTACACATCTGCACTTTATTTAAACTTCAATTGTATATCATGTTGGTTTATCGTTGTTTTGCGATGCTGTTTGAAATGACATTTTTCTGATTACACTCAGATACCCCAACCTGAAGTCTGTGCGCGAGCTCATCTACAAACGTGGCTATGGCAAGGTGAAGAAGATGCGCATTGCCCTCACAGACAACGCTCTGATAGAGAAAGCTCTTGGTATGAGTCTGCTCACCACACACAACTTAAAATCAGACATTCTTTTTGTTTTTTGATCTTAGGAGTCTGTTTGGGTATCAGGTATTTCTCTGCAATCTACTTGGATTTACCCATTAGGTCTTGGCATATAGTGGTTAATGATGTACACTTTTTTTCCCCGTCTTATCGACTATGGTGAGAAAAAGCAGCAAATTTAGCCAGTTGTATCTGAAACCACTTGCCAGCTTTAAGTTTTGTTATACTATTAAAATCTTAATGGTCCCATTTTCGAATTTGTTTGAATTGAGTCAGTCTGTTTTAGACCTAATGAAAATATTGGTTGTTTGTGAAAACATGGGATTCTCAAGCATCTGAGTTTTGAAGAATCTGCTGCATATCATCATTACTTAAAACTGAACAAATGGAACACAATTTGTTTTTATAGTTGCATTCTGAATGAGATTGGCAGCAGTAAAACGTTGGATTTTGTTGGTCAGGCAAATACGGCGTCATCTGCATTGAGGACCTTATTCATGAGATCTACACAGTCGGCAAGAACTTCAAGTCTGCCAACAATTTCCTGTGGCCATTCAAGCTGTCATCACCCCGTGGTGGTATGAACAAGAAGACCACACACTTTGTGGAGGGAGGTGACGCTGGTAACAGGGAGGACCAGATCAACCGGCTGATCCGAAGGATGAACTAAATTTATGGTATGTTGTACGATTTGCCGTACAATTCTTAAAAAGTCTGTGTGGTAAATGATGCATAATCTTTTTTCCCCGTCTTATCGACTATGGTGAAAATCAGTTGTTAATAAGCCAACCATGTCTGAAACCACATGTTTGTAATGACAACATTTATTTATCACTTAGTTTTAATCCTAACAGATATTTTTTTTTTCTTTCAGGTTTTCTAAGGACTCAAAATATACAATAAAAACCTGTTAAAAACTGTCTGGTTTACATTTGTGTCATTGCTGTTAAAGCTACATAAACTGACATGTTTTCTTTTGTTTTTTCCAATTGGACCTAGTCAGTCTTCCTTAACCCTTTGCATTATATACATAGCAAGGATAGCATGCGCATTTATTTCATTCAGTGTGGCCCAATGAACCTTTGGCAAGCTCTAATTTCCGTTACAACTAGTAACTAATGGTGTATGTTTGACTGTTACGTCACAAATTAGGAATATTCATACTATTCCATTTTACAATAAATGGAAAATTATTGGAAGTTAATTTGGCAGATACAGGCAAAATATTTAATATTTAAATCAAGGTGTCCAGGGTTTAACTTAAGTGATCTTTTGTACGTTTTGAAGGTTGAGTACCAAATATGCACTCGGCTTCAATAAGTTGGAAAGATTTACTTTTCAGGTGAGAGTCAAAAATCAAATTTAAAAAAAACTTGAATAGGTCGTCTATATGAACAAACTTGCCTAGAATTGAAAAGTCAATCCATCCACTCCCATCAGGGTCACTGTGTGGTCTTTGCCCATCTCCAGCAGACTGGGAGAAAGGTGGGGTCACACATGAAAGGCCACTAGTCTTTCACAGGACAAAGGACCTACAAAAATGTATAACCATGCGCAAAGAAAATCTAATCAACCCAACAGTTGTGGTTTTGGACTGGGAGGAGGCCATGGGGAGAACCATCAAAACTCCAGGCAGAAAGACTTGGTCGGGAATCAAACCTGCAACCTTACTGCTGCAAGGCCACTTGCTGTGCAGCCCTTGATTAGTCATTAAAGCCATTTCTTGGTAAGTCGATTACTGGAGAAAGATTTGATGACTGCTGCAAACTTCATATTTAAGTGGTCAAAAATTTCTGCAAATATTTACAAATTGATCTGAGTGCAGAAGGTCGTCCTGGTGTTATCTAGTAATAAAACATCCAGGATTTATCAAACTTTGCTGATTGCTCCAACAATCTGCTTAAACTTGTAATATTTGAGTTTTCAAATAAAATGTTACACTTGGAAATACTTAAACTTCATTTGATTAGAAAACAAATTCCTAGACTTGAGGCCAGAAATGTCATTGGTCATAAATACAATGTAAAGTATAAAAACATTGTTATAACATTTCGGTCAATGTGAGTTAAATCATTCATGTGGATGTATTTAGATCTGGATATTGTGCTGGCAAAAGCATTAATTTTACTGTACATTGAAAACAAACCATAAAAATATATTTGAATTTCTCAGATGAAATTCGATTAAAGATGTCAAGAAGGAAAAAAAAATTTTTTCTTTAGAAAATGAACTAGGAATTCAGTCGTACAAAAATACAATACTCGTATTTAGCGACCTTCAACTAGACTATCCTACAAATAAATCAAGTGTTTGGGCATATTAGTGAGCAGTGGTGTCGCCTAGCCTGTGCATTCACGGCTCTATCCCCTGAAAATTCTCACCAAGACCTGTATGTTTTATTTTTTTGACGAAATAAGTCAACTAAGCCGCCTTATGAAATTACATTTTATGAAGTTCTGTGGTTTCCCAGCTCCATTGAATGCAACGCAGGTACGACTCCCTGACCGACCAGAGGATTTTGTGTGGAAGTGGGCACTCGTCCGTGTTTTATTGGCTATCAGAGCTGATACTGTTTAGATAATATTAAGTGTTGTTACAGAACAAAAAAAATTAAAGACCATTATTTCTTATAAGGGTCATTTCTCCGTCATGGAGGCTGGCAGTGGGCCGAAAGCAGGTGAATTAGGAAGTTGTTGGAAGTGGCTAAAATATTGGAAATATCTTGGAAATATTTTGAAATATCTTTCCAAAAAGGGCAGCTCATTAATAATGACACATCAAGCTAGATATACTTCATCTAAACTCGATTTATGCCCTTTTCTGATTGTTGTGAGAGCTGCGATGTATTTAAACCTCTCACACGCCTTTCAGTAGTTGTGTGGTTAAACTCTGCTCTGCTATCTGTCTTATCTCTGCACTCCTGCTCCACTCAGCTCATTGCTCTCCATCCTCTGTGCCCTCAGCTGTTTCTGCACTCACTTAATAAAATATATGTGGCTGAAAAACAGCATCTGCAGAATATTTAGTCTAATTTTGAGGATTTTATTTCTTCCACCGCAGGCATGGAAAGTTCAGTGTAGTTTTTACTTGAAGATTTTTTACCTCTCATCCAAGAGGCTTCTTCAGCTCTAACTGATGCTGAACAAAAGAATGGGAAGGGAAAACACACAAAACAAAAGGTGGCTTTTATCTATCCAGGGATCTTGTCTTAAAAATGTCATAAAAATTGTTGTCTTTTAGATTAAGTTCAGGTCTGGTATGGCATTATAAGGCAGTTTTTAAAATTGTTTAAAAATGAAGTGGGTACAATGGGTGAAACTGATTTAACCATGAAACTTTAGTTTTTGTTAATACAGAATTAAAATAACTTTTTTCATCAGGTCTTGCATCAAAGGTAATTCTTTAAAGAAATAAATCTATATTACTCATGCCTGAATATTGATTGTATTATTTTTACTTTTTCTCTAAACAAAACGGAGAAAATCAAAATAAAAACGTGTAATTTAGCTATGGGTTATATCGGTCTATGTTTTTAAAAGTGCATGCAGGGTGTAAGAAATTAAAAGTGTCTTTCACCCCTGCTCTGTTTCATCCCAGAGGAACACTCGTTTATTTCCCGTGTTTTTCGCAACCTGTTGATCTGATTGATGATTATATACAGATGACTGTACATATTTCAGTATTTGACTTCAAACAAGGTCCCCGAATTCTCAAGAAGGTCTCAATAAAAAGCCTCTTTCCTCAGTTAAATGTTCCTACAAGGATGTGGGCTCAGTCCCCAATGTTCCCAGGTCCAGTAAACGCCCCTGATTGTGAGTGAATTTATGCTGAAAGCCATCCGCCTTGCGTGCGTGTGAACTAAAGCCACTGCGGAGCCGTTGATGTGTTTCTATAGTGACGCAGTCAGCTTTTACTACTTTTATGCCTGCAGCTTAGCATCTCTGCTCAGGGATAGCTGGAGTCAACGATCCTTTTACAATGTGGAGGTATATCCATTCACCATAAGCTAATGTCTACGGTAGGTCCAACATGATGACCTGCCAGATCCCCGCCGCCAAAGCTTTCATATCAAAGGGAAGCCTGAGCTGCGGCCGCGCTGCTCCCGGATACCCGCCATACAGCACCTTCGGGATGGGAGCAGGTGAAGGACGTGCCGCCTACAGGCCGATTCAGATGAGGAAATTCCCTTTATTGCAGCCTCTGAACAGTGAGTCACAATGATCAATAAAACTAAACCCAGGCTGTAGGTGCTATGCTGAGCTTATTTTCTGTTGTAGGGACCCAGAATGACAATGCCTTAGTGAGAGGCTTCATGATCAAAAGGTAAGACGTTATATTTACAGGAAGTCCCGTAAAATACATTCATCTTTGTTTTAATTCACCAGAAACCGTCAACGTATCAACTGCATTTGGCTTGTCAAAAATGACTTGCGTGTTTGTTTATACCATGATGTCACGGTTCAGTCTAACTGGACAGCATTACGTATTGCTGGCTATGTGTGGGGTTCTGCACATGCTCGGTGACAACAAACTGCTGAATATGTATTTTTTGACAAAAATGTGAAGAATCTCAGGTTTACATGAGTTAAAAGAAGAAAAAAATGTAAATTTATTCCCCGAAGTGGTGTTAAATTAAGCGATAAAACATTTTTTATTAAGATTTTTGCCTGGTTTATGACAGATTATCATCATATGTTTATGTATTTTTATTTCATACCGAAGTTCCCTTGGTGTTAATGTACTGTAATTTATGAAGAACCCATTTTCAGCAGTTCTGATAGAGTGAACAATAGTATTATTCAGGCTTGTTTGGTTGCTCAACCTATTCAGTGCGCCCCAATGCGTTAAAGTAGCCTGGGACGCTTCCTTCCAAGGTTCCAGGTTCATCAGGAGATTAAAAGTGTAACATGTGTCCTTACACTACATATCAATGTGTTGCCATTGGTCTTCCTAGATGTCGTCCCAGCTACCTGTGGATTATCCCTCACATTTTCACATTTCTCCCTGCTCGAGCTGAGATCTTGTGTGGAGCTCCAGATAATTAGTTTATAGGATAATCAATACTTCTTTGGAATTCATTTCAGTTCCAAATCAACACAACTTTATGCCAACCCACCACACCCTTTGCTGATAATCCTGTCAGCTTTCTGCAGATCTACTTTTTTCAATCCATCATGTGTTTTGACAACTCTTTGATCTTTTGTGTGGTTATAGAGAATTAAGAATGAAGTAAAGGGAACATGTTCAGATTAATTAGTGAATGTTTGAAGAGGTCTTTAACCAAGAAGAGGTCGTTAACCAACTTTTGGCTGAAAAAATAAGAACCTTGACAACCTAAGCACGTCATACCAAGTGTATTTTGCTTCTGGAGGGACTGGTGCATCTTACAAGTTAGATGACATCATTCGAAAAGAACATTATGTGGAAATGTTGAAGCAAATTCTCAATGCAACATTCAGGAAGTTAAGGCTTAGGACAAATAGGTCTTCTGGTGGACCTCAGAAAGCCAAAGTCCTGCTGAAAGTTTGTGGGTGGAGCTAAAAAAAAAAGCATTGAGTAGCCGGGGTCTACTATCCTGACATTCTCACACCAGCTTATATAGAAGGAATGACCCAAAACTGCTCAGAAAGTTTAGTCTGATTTTGTGTCTCAATATCTTATCAACTGAGTTTCCAGCCTAAGACATGTACAATTTTTTTTAACATTGAATATAATTTTTTTCATGGATAAATTAAAACATTTCAAGGGGACCCAAAATATTTCCAATACCGTATATTTGAGTGTCACATAGCTGCTCTATTAAAATTATTAGTTTATAATTAGTTTATAAAGAACTATTCAACATTTTGCTTCATTATCACTTTTCACACATTTACAGCAAATATAGGATTCATAATTTTATCCTCTGATTGTTTTTTTTGTATGAAGCTTAAATATGTATTTACCCAAATACAAAGACCTTACTGTATGTCCTTAATCTAAATGTAACTCTTTTTAAAATGTTTGTCATCTGATATTTACATTTCTTTAATTTATATAGGACACCAGATCTAACTAAAGAAGACAGACGTGTGTCAGGGAGTATTGACCAAGGGAATGACATCTTTGGGAGGCACTTTCTTTTTGAGAAAACATGTAAGTAGAGGATGAAGAGTCACTGTATCACTATCCTGCTGTTTCGGAGTCTGTAGCTTACATGTAAAGTTTCCACCAGTAGGTGGAGCTTTCATCACACAATAATGTGCTGCTTCATTTCAGTAAAACATTGTTTCCTATGTCCAGTTTTATAAAGATCCCATCCTGCAACTTTTAAAAGCAGCTCCTCTCCAACACACTTGAACCAAATGACTGAATTCTCCCTGCATGTCATTCAGTTCAGCAAAGAGCTGGAAACAAGCCCCTCATTTGATTCAGCTGTGTTGGATATGGGATGCATCTAAAAGTTGCAGGATGGTAGCTCTGGAGGACTGAACATGGGCACCTCTGCTGCAGTAGATGCTTGGGATCATGTTACAGATTAAAATGCATTATGCTTGTTTTTTTTTTAGATATGTCTCTTGCTTTAACACACCAAGTTAAACAACATTAAAAACAATTTCAGAGCTTAACATTGATTTTATTTTGATATGGAAGCGGGGAGATCAGAAATATTTTGGTCTGGAATTAAAGAAGCTTGCTTTTTTGTTGTTGTTTTTGTTTTTTTAAATTACTTTACAATAAACTAAATGACCTTCTTTTAAAATCCCTATTAGGCTCAAAAATAGAGAGGACCAGAACTTTGATTCCTCATCTGCCAAGAGACAAGAATGAGCATCGACCGGTTAACCTGCATCCCTGCCTTGCCAAGGAGCTTCCCAACATCCATTCAGGGACAGCTTTCACCCTGGGGTAACCAGTACAAGGACAGGAGTACTAGTGTATTGTCCAATACATGTTTTTAAATGTCAGCAGCAAATATTTCAGTTTTCAAACTTGTTGTCACCAAGTCAGGGCTGGACTGGCCACTGGGAGTACAGAGCATATACCCAGTGGGTCGACGCCCATTTATGGCCCGACCCTAGGTGGTCATAACCAAAAATGTAATTATGATTATTTTATATAATAATTTATATTTGATAATTTATCTATTTTCCAACTGTTAATCTAATCAAAGGATATGAAAATTAATTATACAAATTGAAAATATTCAGAAGAGGACTATTTTTGCATGACAACGTTATTTTATATATTTTCAGTTTTGTTCTTTACAACACCAACATTTATCAACATAGATATTCATTTATGATCAGTTACTCAGTATTAATGTAGCCTTTTTACCAAATAGTCTAGTAAATAGTATAAGTTGTCTACATCTTATCTAGTTTGCTACGTGTTTCCCCATTAAATATAACAGATGGGCCATTTTTTGGACCCAGTCCAGCCCTGCATCCAGTGATAGGAACATGGATAGCTAAAAGCTCAGCTAGTCCGGTTTTAATATATGAAGACAGTGAAACATATCTGGATAGAATAATTCCCAAATGCACCTTTTAGGGTTTAATAATGGACTTTTTCTTTTTCTTGTTTGCTAGTCTGAATACTTTACAGGGTCAGTGTTGTTATAAGATGTATAATATAAGTTTATCTGGGAGAATTCTGCACCAAATAGATTTAATCTTCCCAGGATTCATATTAAGCCTCTCAATAATATTTGCATTGAAAGGGAAAACTTGCATAAAATGTACAGTAGTTAGAGGCACCGGAAAAGACGGGAGGTGCGAAACATATGACACTTGTCATGAAATGTTTTTTGTTTTGTTTAACAAGACTTTACTTAACAGAAGCTTCATGGTGTTTTTATTTCTTACCAGTTCCCCTAGAAGCTATGAGGTGAACCCCAGTCCCAGTGGTCTTTTTCCATCCACTTTTGTCCTAAATGGGATGAACTCTTTCTCAGTGGAAGGCTGCAGGCTCAGCAGGTACTTTATTGTTTTCTAAACTAAATCTGACCTCATTGATCAGAGCTGTTAGCCCAAGGGCCACCTCTGCTTTCCTTTTACTCCACAGGCCGAAGGTACATTATCCAACCTACAACCCAGCGACTGTTAAAGACAATCAGAAAAGTAAGTCTATATGAGACTCAGTCAAAAACCTGCATGTCTTTGGTTGTTTTAAAAGGGTATATATCATGTTTAACAGACTTTTCAGCTTATTTTGAACTTGAAGCTCACATATTTATTTTCAGGTCCAAAGTAAAAAAATAATATGTAAAACAAACAAACACAAGGCAGTTGACAATTCAGCCTTAAGTTGCAGATCAGTGATGATTTTACACGAAAGTTGGACAAAAAAATTTAACAAATTAAAAAAAAAAGTAATTTCAAAAGCCACATCTTCATTTTGAACTCATTAGGTGAATTTATGCTTGGCCATTTGAAAAGTGAGGAGAAAGTAGTCAGGAAAAATGTTTTCTGAGAGTGGAGACCGAATTAATCAACACCCTACCCAAGGATTTAGAAGGAGGCTCTGTAATTTAGGAAACTTGCAAAGGACATCCTGGAATCAAAAATTGCCCTCAAGGAGACCCCAAGAGATTATAGACTGGACATGAGAGGAGAGAGTGGAGCCTGATTTCAAAGGAGTTTCTAACAGATTCAGCAGAAACTGTTCAAAAAACAATCAGAAAATGCTGGGTGTGATGAAGAAAACTTTTTTTATATATTAATGAACATTTGGAAAGCAGCATTTGATCAATCTTCACAAAAAGTGCAGTTTTCTGTTTTTGAATTGTGATGTTCGCTCTTTAAATTAGAATGTGAACAAATGTAGCATAACTGGCTGTTTAAATTTGTACACCTAATCATTACATCATAGCGTAACTGTCTTTCTCTCCATTCCTGCTTCTCTCCAATCCTTCCTTCTCCTCTGGTTCCCTTTATTCAGGCCAGTCCTATCCAGACCCGATGGTCGGAGCGCCTCGCTCTTTCATCCACCGGATTTCCCAGATCTCCTCTTTAGAAGGTGAGACGGTGAGACAGGAGAAGCTCAAGAAAATCAGGAAATCTAGAAAATCTCCATCCTGACAATCACCGTCATCTGAGTCACGGCGGCCCAGGATTAAAACCTTCGAGTCTGTGCCAACAGCTGAACAAAATAAAACACTTAGGGCACCATATTCATTTCACTGGCTTGTTCTGACGGCGTGCTTGTCCTCAGTGATACTGTTTGGCTGCTTAGTGTGGCTGCTTCTTACCTTCTGGGATTCCTGACTCTCCTTCAGTGATGTTTTAAACTCAGTACTCTCATCACAGTTGCTGATGATGACTTTTAATTAGATAACTTATAGACTCTCATTTGTCAGTATTTTTATTTTTTCCCTCCACACCTGCATGGAAACATGTTTTATTTATTCCTCTAATGGCTTGTATGGCCGTGAAGCAGTGCTACCATGTTTCTCTCTGTATGTTGTGGATGCTGTCTAACTTGAGTCTAAAATTACAGCAGTGTTTCTAAAATATATGTGGACAATTTGCATAGTCTAGCTAAACTCTTGTGCCTTGTTACATGTCTTCCTGAAATGAAATAAATTTATTTTTGTTATTCCAAAGATGTCCAGTTTTTCTTCTTGATCCGTAGTAAAAGGACCTGCTCTTAGCTACCTGTGCTGAGGTTTCTTGTCCTGGGATCCTCCCCAAGGATCTTCCTCCCCAAGAGTCTTCCTCCCTAATGATCTTTTCCAGACAAAGTCTCAGTGTGCTTTTATAGTAAATCAGTCACACCTAAGACTCTGGTGTTTATAGAAAAAGGTCCTTATGCTCCTCTTCTCACGGTGATGCAGACTGAAGGAATTTAATGTTGTCTCCTTTCTTCAAGAATATATACACATATTAAGAAATGTATCTACTATAACATGTTAAAATAAAAGCACATGCAACTGATCATTTCTAAAAAGTATCTAAACAAAAATTAGATAAAAATAATACAATTATTAGATTATTCTAATAAGTACCCAGAGAGGACCAACGCATGCACGGGAAGAACATGCAAACTCCATGCAGAAAGACCCCATCCAGGACCGAACCCAGACCCTTCTTGCTGCAAGGCAACAGCTACCCACGGTTCCACCCGGCAGCCCACCCCCAGATACATGCTTACTAATAACCCCCCCCCCCCCCCCCCCCCAAAAAAAAACAACACATCATCATTTTGGAAAAGGAAATTCTCTCAAATCAGTCCTTCGACTCTTAATCTGTATCCGTATTACACCGCCATGCAAAAACAATGTTACCCTTTAAACTTTTCCTCATTTGTCACATCACAACCACACACTGCCATGTATTCAATCTGGAGTTTATGGTAAATCTCCAAATTAGATGATTGCAAAAGGTACATGATTTTAACCAGTTGAGCCATGCATCTACAACTGTTGTCCTCTACTCTGGAACTCCTGTATTGAATCCATTGTAACCTTATATCTGAAAACAGCATAATGCAGATACGTTACCAGAAGAACTGATTTTGTTTGGTTTGAAAGGTAAATATCTCCTGATGTCTGTTACAGAGGCTAATTAGTATACTAAAAATAAATAAAAAAAAGTCAAGTAAGAGCCAAAGGTGGTCCTTCTCTCGATTTAACCAGAAAATGGGTGTCTGTTCTGGAGACAAGTATTACATCTCACTGTTTAGCATGCCTTTCAGAAACTTAAATGCGATTTGATTTGCATTTTAAGGAGTTTCCCTTCTTATTAAATACAAATTAGATGTATTGAGGCGTCAGGCTCTGCTTGCATCCCTCCCTTCTTCCCTCCCTCCCTCTGGTTAGTGCGGTGTGCATTTCAGGGACACATGGTGACCTAGAAACAGAGCTGTCCCTCTGATTCCTGCTAAGCGAACTGGCTGCGTTCAGGCTTAAACGGGGGCCGGGTTTCCCTTCTCTCGCTGGGATTTTTACCGTTCCTTTCAAGTGTAGTGAAACAAAATGACCTGGAACAAACAGCCGACAATGAGGGCTTTAATAAGAGCTGTTCTGGGGTCAGCTCACAAGCCGTTTATAGTTTCACTGTAGCTCCATGAAAGACTTTAACTGCTGCAACCCAAAGTACACTTTTCACGTAAGTCCTCCATGAATGTTTAAGGTTGAAATACAAGAAAAGGCTGACATATTGTGAAAGATGATGTTTAGATATTATTCCAATAATGTTATGACATCCTTTTAATGGTCGTGTGTTTGCATAGCTCAACCTGCTTGTGTTTTGGTAAAGAAAAGGCAGGTTATGTTAATGTTTCACCAGACCTGATGTTGTTCCAGGAGACTCTCAGCAGAGGTAAAACAACATTTCCTCCCTCTCTTTGCCTGAGCCTCAATTTAAAAAATGCTTCAAATATGCCTGGGTCAGAGCCGAATGTATTGAATGAATAACCTGAGATAAAACTGCGTTAAAGATGTAAGGCCCCCAGCCTTTCCAGCAAAGAGGGCGAAATGTGATGCGGGTCTCCACCTCCCAGAGCGTTAGTAGGTGCTACCTACTTAATTTGATTGATTTCTTTTGTTGTCGCTAATCCTAAAAAAAACCCTGAAGTGTACAACTTTAGAGCAACAGCTCCCACTCTAAGCTGTTGCCAGGAAACTAGAAGAAATTCAAGTAAGCTGCTCCAAAATTGCACGGAGCGTAAGCATATATGATCACATGTTGTTGGGTTTGTGAATAAATGATCAATACATTTTAAAGAGCACATCCAAAACTAGTTCCTCCACCGATATCACACCTCAGTCCTCCTCTGCTGTAGCATCTTGCAAAATTCTTCACAGCCATTTAACAATAGATGGTTTTACATGTTTTTATTGAAAGGAATATAAATAGTGCATTTGTATTCAGTCCCCAGAGTGTTTAAAAAAATACTACCAGCAAATAATGCTAAAATACCTCCATCTGCAGTTAATCCAACTGCAGGTGTTTTGATGTATGTCTCTATCAGTCTTGCATAGCAACAGACAGATGTTTTTGCCAACTAATCTTCAGCACAGCTTATCACCAGTCAGAAATTGCTCTTCATTAAACTCCATCCAGCTTCCCATCAACTCTAATCAGCTTCCCTGTCCTCTCAGCATGACGCTCTTATCACCATGGGGATGGTATGTTCAAGGAATACAGTTCTAGTATTTAGGATTATGGAAAAAAAACTGTGTTTTAGCAGCTTTGAACCTTCCTAATGATGACCAGCATTATTACACATGATTCATTTGCTGAATTTGATCCGTTTGTTTCTATTTTCTTGCTCCTATACACTGTTTCAGTTCAAAACCTTTGTTGTAATTATTTCCAGCAGTGTGTTTGTTATATCAGCCTCTGATCATATCGTTACGCAGGCCGAAGGCTGACTGAAGCTTCTCTGTGTGAACGGATGCTAGAAGAGAAAAAACACTGTTTGGGAGTAGATTTTCCAATACCAGATAGATGCACCCCTGGCAGTCATCATCATCATCTTCATTAGCTGTAGTTTCATCTCTCTACGAGACAGGGGTCTACAACCACACATGTCTACCTGCTTGATTTACATGAAGATAGAAGTGGGTGCCAAGAGAGGAGACAGATGATTGGATGATTATCGGTGATGATGTCAGGTTCAGGTGAGGGGAAAACTTTCATCAGCATCAGTGCCTTGCTTGTCGCCTCGGTGGCACTGCTCCAAGGTCAAGCAAGTCAGGGGAGTAGAAGCTGGAATCTAATCAGACTCCCCTGCTGTTTGGCTCCCAGCGAAGCATGTTATATCTTCCATAAATGATAATATCCTGCAGGGAACGGAGAATTATTTCGTGGCTGTACAAGATGCTTTAAGATGATCGACACAGCTGTAAGCGGGAGGCAATGACCTAAACTCCCCGAGTGTCAGGATATAAGTCCTAATGGTCGTTGAAATGCATCTTAAACACTGTTCTCTACGCATCACAAAGTCTTTGATGTTTTAAGCCAAGTCAAACAAACCCACTTTTTAATTCCTAAATCGATGACTCAGGCACCTGCGACACATCTGGTTCTATCATTTACAAATCAAACACCCGTCAGAAAGATAAACTCAGGCTTTACAAACCACATCCTCATAAATCTAATTATGTAATTAAATAAATCAACATTTATCAGAGTGTAAATCCCTACACCTTAATGACAACAGACATTTTATTTCAAATCTAATTCTTGGTTCAGGGGAGGCCATAACAAAATATCAATTTTTCACTCATTAACTAATTCTTTTGTTAATTTGGACTCACTGGGCTGCTGAAAAAGTAAAATCCCTCTTCATCTGTAGCTTTCTATGAGACATCTAAAGGTTTAAGTCAAAATCTGACAGTTAGTCTTTTATTGTTCATATTTTCAACTCAAAGATGAACAGAAAGTAAAAAAAACCTGCCCAGTCTTCCTGCATGTTTCCTTAACAGGATGATTAGTCCACGTCTTTTCCATAAAGGTCTAATTATAACCCTTAGATTCTGTTCTGTCAACCTTTCATTGGGTCAAAGGTAAGAACTCTATCATCAGTAGGAAAGGAAGTCTGGACCGCTGTGCCAATTCCTAACTCCTCCAAACACAAATAGGTGATGTGAGTCAAACCCTGAATTACAACTTTGTGGAAAAATAACCCCCCAAAAATGCAAGTTACATACATGTAGCAAAACGTATAAGCTCTTCATTACACAAACAAACATATATATGAAAGTGCTTACATCTGGAAATGTCAAACACTGTACATGTGAAGCAATAATTTCACTGTAAATAGCACTAGTTCCCCCTTTATACTCTCTTGACATTTTCCAAGCCAATAAAATGGAAATTTCCCACAAAGGATTGTGGGATTGCTTACATCTCCTTAGCACACATTGCAAGTTGTCTATGCTAAAGGAACTGTGATAGGAAGCATACAGGCATCGAGAACATCCACTTTGATTGAACCGTTGCTATCAATTAGACCTTTTTGGACAGAAGCTCTCTCGATGTTGTGGAGGTGGACGTGCAAATTAAAAGAACAATTTTCTATACAGGCGATTTCAGTTTCTGGACCTGGATTGTTCACCTTTTTTTTATTTTGTTAATATTTAGCATTGTTTTGTTAGATTTTTTTCCTTGATAAGAATCTTTTTCTTCTAAGGGAATCATTAAATTTTAATCATTTGCAAATTAGTATGAAGACAATAATTTAGTCCCATTTAAAACTTGAATTTCTTGCAGTTTCTTCTCTCTTTGGAGCATTATTTTTGGCAAGATTTCCAGTTCTTGTATTAATAACGTCTAATAATTTCCCCCAGTTTATAGTGACTGTCATATGTAATATTGTGGATTTTGGACTTATCTCCTTACTAATATCTCTGCTCAATAAAATGCTTTGGAGCTTTTGCAGTTCATGCAAATTGTAGCTTTAGCTGGGATGCAAATATATGCAGATTTTACTTTGATGAATATTTTCAAGTTTTTCAATAACTTAATAGTTTAAAATCTGAGGTTATGTTATTGGGTGGATGCAGTCTAGTTCAGACCTGACCTTATCAGCGTAGCTTTAAACACGAGTCAATTTGATGAGATGAACTCTTCAGTTCCTCAATATATGTTCTGAAACCATAGCAACCAAAGAGCTTCACTTTGCATTCCCCAGAGAGGTGTGATGAAGAGTTGCACAGCCATTTCTGAAATGCCTTGCCCAAGGAGTGAAGGTACATCCACTCCTGACTGAATACAATTGATCAAAGTCTTTGTCTCATTCTCAGGTACACGGTACATTGGAGTTTAAAATCTTGAGACATACTCGTATGGTTCTTCCCGCTGAGACACACCAAGAAGACGCAACACTGAGTGTGTTATAATGGTTAGGCTGATTGTCTCTGACAAATACACTCCAGAGGGGAAGAGGTACAGGGTGAGGAGTCTGTCAGTTGTAAAACATAAATGCTTTGATGTTGCGCTTCCACCATGCAAACTTATGCAGCTTTCCTCCTCGGATCACTGGACAGATCAAATCAGCACTATGGCTGAACCAAGCTGTACTCATGTAAGTGTGTGTAAAAGGATTCTACATTAAAGCCCGGAGAACACAAAACATTTGGTACCTGTATTGCATGTTGTCCAAATGAAAGCCACATGATTCTTACATAGGATATGAATTCAGGTTGAGTGCACTAAATATTTTATATTCACTGGTTCTGACACATGCTGTGTGCAGCCGATGAAGATTATGATGGAGTTGAAAGATATTACTGTAACTCAAGCACCCATCTTGAAAGGAGGTAGAACTAAAGGAACCACAGAAAATCCTCTTTATGTCTCATTTGTACAACAAATAAGCATTAAGATAATAATGAAAATGTGTTTCTTCCAGAGTTTATACAAATTTAAGCATTAGTCCCTAAATGGTGCTCATAGACTTTATATAGAGCTTTAAACTTTCTTTTCTTTTTTTTTTTTGCAGTGTCTTTTTTTTTTTGCAGTGTCCTGTCTGGCGATGTGGCAATAAGAATAATTATCTTGTAGCCAAATAGAGCCCAAGAGATTTTGCTTTCACAAGTGGAGCAGTAGGGCTATCGCCATAGTGTTCCGCTTGTTTTATGCATATAAACTGCTTTA
>JAUZNJ010028225.1:2821-13375 GCA_034780135.1 Jordanella pulchra
AAAGAATCGTGAATTTCCATCCATGTCTCGGATTCGTGACCCACATTTTTCTGTGGTTAATGAAGTTTATCTGCAAATTAAGACTTCATTTCTGACTTAGCCACAAAACAGGCTTAAAATGGAAGGCCATTTGACTTTTGTTCAGTTTTGTGGAACACATTTCAACACATATCCAGGAGTTGTACCAGAGCAATCTGTAGTTGGAGTGCTGATGTATTTAGGCAGCATGGAGGTCCATCCTCCTAAGCACACTGCAGTTCAGATGTAAATCAAATAGCCAATCCGGGCTCTTCTGGATTATTGAAGTCTGTTGTTGTTCATGGGCTATGTCTTTTGAATCATGATGGGAGGGTTTATATAATTTCTTTTAAATCAGTTCCATGACTGAATTGTTAAAGGTCCAGTAAGTCGGGCTTGGCAGAAGGCTGCTCTCACTGAGCTGGGACCTGCTGGAGGTTTTTTCTGTTAAACGGGAGTTTTCCTCTCCACTGTTGCTGCATGCATGCTTGGCGTGAGGGATTGCTGTCAAAGCAATGACTCTATGTAATAAGCTGGTCAATCTGACTGTATGGTCTAGTGCAATAGTCTCTGTAAAGTGCCTTAAGATAACACATGTTGTGATTTGGCGCAATGGAAATAAAATGAATTGAGTAGAACATGTTTTGAAGCTGAAACCGCAATCCGCCCCGTCCAAAATCTGAACATTTCGGTCTATTAAGGTGTGTCCTTAGTTCTTGAAGTCTGGTCGGCGAAAATCCGGTTGCTTTCCATTTTAAGCCTGTTTTGTGGTTCCCATGACCTGGATAACAGAGAGTTTACACTGGCAATTATAACTTTGGTTAGCGCCATTAGGTTTTAAGTCAATTCATTAACTGTTGATGTAATAAAAATGTATGTGATGGAAAACAGAAAAACGGAAATTTACCTTTCAAACTATACTATAGCTCAACTCAATGATTAACATTGAATTTTTCCAATTATTTAAAGTAGGTTTATGCTAAAATACCATCAGTTCTCGCTATTCGTTCTTAATTTGCCACCATGTCTGTGTTTTATCTGATGCTCCTACAATATTTGTTATTTGCAAGTCCTTACATGCTGCCATGAAAGTCTTTAAATCTTTGTTTCACAAAACAAGCTTTTTGTGTTCATTTTTAAGTTACATTTTGTATCTGTTTCTCATGAGGAGTTCAGTCTCTTAAGTCTCTTAGCATCTGTTTGTCTGCTATGAATATGTTTATTATTTATTCACTTATTCATTTCTTAGTGTTTTAGTAGATTTTATTTTTATGCAGACATTCATATAACTGCAGATATGTTAGAGAAATAAAGCTTTATGTGAATATAGATTGGAATTTGTTTCTTTGTTCAAGTAGAATATGAGCCTTCATTATAGAAGACTAACAAAAGAGCTGTAGCACAGGCAGAGGTGGAAAAAAAACAAGGTGCTAGCACTATTCAGACAGTTCAAACTCATGGACTTCTGCTTTGCATTAGTTTCCTTACTCATTTGCACTATTAGTAATCAGCCAAAGTTTAATAATGTTTTAAATGTACTAAAACAACGCAAGTTTTATGTGAATGAAACACAGATTTGCATTAATTTTTCTAAATAAAATTTTGCATTTCTTGTCAGAGACGCTAATATAACAGCTATGAAGAGAAAGATTTAAAAAAAATAATGGAGAAATCTCTTTACAGCTGTTAAACATAATCAACAATTGACTAACTCTGTCTGAAGCAACTTTTAAGAGAATAATTCTGTGAATTTTTCCATAAAGTGGAGATATTACAGCTGAGACAAAGCATACCTCCTGTCTTTTTGGACAGCATTAATATAATCAGCCCATATCTGACGCTGTTGTCATATTTATAATTACTTTTTTTGTCACATCAGTGGCTGCCAAACATATTTATCTCATCTGCAGGTAAACTGCATTTTTTTTTTTTTTTTTTTGCTGGCTTCTCTGTGGTTGCCACTGGTAACAGTTAAATAACACCGTCCTGCTGACTTGTTTAAATATGCAATGACATTCACGCTGTGCTATCCATGGACCATGTAAAGTTGAATACGGGCGTGTAGCGGGCAGAACATGAGGTGGAGCCTCGGGTGCACACTTGTGCACACAGGTGTGATTTAACAAGAAAATGTGTTGTTTTGTGCCTTTATGTGCTTTGACAAATCTGAAATATCGTTTACATATGCATTTTTGACTTTTGGGCATATGCACACTTTTAATAGTATCTTTAAAGAATTAGATCACAAACCCTCAGAAAAGGCATAAATGATCAGAGAGATTCAGGCTAGCTCCAAATTCGGAAAATCAGCAAGGATGCTTATGCTAAAGGGGAAGTGCATCAGCGGATGTCATAATAAGTGCTATCCGAGTAGGGCTGGCTGTAGGACGTAGGAACAGCTGCTTCCTACAGATAGTTCATTTAGCATAGGGACCTCCTGACCATCTTACTGATAACCATGGAGTAGAAGCTAGAAAAAGGAACTACAATTTTTCATATTCAGAATCAGCCAGAGTGTTAAAAAGACTAAAATGAAAACTTACAATTTCTTTCTTTCCTCCAAATATCCTCTGGGGGCATCCTGTCTATTTATTGACCAAGCAACTGGTCCCATAGGTGTTGATGATTGTCTCCCCCTGGTGGTCTGGAGCATTTTGCTGTTATGCAGAAATGTTACAGGTTCTTTTTCTTTCACAGTTTTTCGTGCTTGCTTGCTTACATTTTTTTGCATCTTTTTTGTTTGTTAGCATCATATTTTGAGTTTGCTATATTTTAGTCTTTACTGTACATTTATGTATTCCCATTGCATTTGCTCCTTTTGCCAAGTTTCAAGCTGATCTTTGAAACCTAAAATGGAGAATGCATCATATTGTTCATATGGAACCTGCTGATATCTGGAAACAGGTAAGTATTGTTTTGTTTTTTTCAATAAGCAAATCATGTTTAGAATAACCATCACTGATATGAATTTGTTTCCCAGAATATATATTTTACACACAAAGCAGCTACATTCATACACACATACATACAGTCTTACATTCATACATATACATATCAGTTTCATGTTTTTTATTGTAAAAAAAAAAAAAAAAACAGAAAAAAAACAAATTTGATATATTATTACTTTTATACAGTGTTATATTGTGGGCTATGTCACTGTTAAAAAGCATGCATTGTTTCGGTTGTGATCAGATGGTGCGTTTGCAAATAACTTCAAGTGCACGTCTCAGGTTGCTTTGAGGTTTAACTTTGCACCTTAAGATGTCTCCACTTGTATTAAGCAGGAACGTATTTCAACCAAAATGCATCAGTTGGCAAACCAAACAGCTCCCCAGCAGAATCGGACTCCTGTTGCTCCAAGAAACATGAACAAAACACTTTTTTTTAAATCCATTATAATTGTATTGCTCAGGTGTTTTTTATTTGTCCTTTCCTTCATCTCACAGTTTTGTCTGTTTGTTTTGGGGAATATCGCATCCCCCTTTTTGGCTTCCAGTCCTGCCTTGTTAGTCCACTTGGTCCAAACAGAATTAGTCCTTTATATCTTCAGGAGTGTAAAATGTCATGTCCTTCCTCCCCTTTAATGTTACTTGTTCTTTAAAGTGTCCACACTTTTGACATTAAGTTGGGAGGCTGGGGGTTGATGGCATCTAGTCTGTATACATTACATCCAATATTTCCAGCTGAAGTAGCAATTACTTGGGTGTATAAAGGTAAATATTTAGGAGAAGGAAGGTATGGGGTAGTAGCTTGCTTAATTATTGAAGTTATAATCTTTTTGAGAACAAGCAACTCAGTTTGTTGCAACAACAACAATGGATCCTTCCTCTGCCTCCTCGTCTCTTTCTTCGAGGGATTGGACGACGCAAGGGGTGACATCGAAAGGTATTCTCTCTGGAAGAGGTTCTGTGGTCTGCGCTGGTGTCCCTGGGCTTGAACCTCTTGTGGGTGGGGCCTCCTCCCTCATTGGAGATGGTGTTAGAGAGCATGGTTCTGGCTCTAAGGTCAGTGTTACTTCTTCTACCTGTAAACATAATTAAGAGGATTTATAATGCTTTAATCTCCATTTAAGGGATGAAATTCTCACAACTCCACTCTGTCATTTGGACCCAATATGATTATATGAAGTAGTAGCTGCTCTGTTACAATGAATGCAACTGATAAGGTTTTTAGAAAACATGCAGTTTTAACACACCCTTGTCAGTTCTTCTTCCTCTTCATATTGCTCTAGAATTCCTTCAGGTTCAGGTTCTGGCTCCTCTCCAACCGTCTCTACCACACCTCCAACCATGTCAAGCATCTGCGCACTCAGCTGCCCAACAATCTCCACCTAAAACCAAAGGAAGTTAGTTGTCAGTCAAATTTTAGGTGTTATCTTCCTTTTTTCTATTTTTTCTTCTATTTTTATTTCTTCTAACAAGGATACTTTATAATATAAAACCCTCTAATCCTGGAGAAAGGCAAAAGAATATGCAACATAGATTGACAAGCAGTTTCCTGTTGCAACCCAGCTTGGATTTCTTGTGCAGGACATCAGGGATAAACAAGACTCTGGAGGATGCAACAGGCACAGATGCTGGATCCAAATGCCTGGAGTTGTAATCTTGCAGACTTTCAGACATGCCGCAACGGAGGCCAGGCTGATTTACCCCGGACTGTTCTCCAAAACTCATCAAATCCATCTCAAGCAGCCATGCAGACCTTTGAGAGTTCGCCATGCAGACCTTCAGCCTGTCTCGTACCTGGATGACATCCCTTGCAGTTCATCACTCACTGCACTACAGCTGTGTGCTAAATAGGCCTGCTGATATGAGAAAGCCAAACCAATAAGACAAAGGAATTAGTATATGCATACTCCCTTTACCTTGCTGTGTAGTGAAACAAAGACATAAACCTCCGTAACATAAAACAGGTTGGCAGTAATGTCCGTGATCTGTCAAATCCGGTAGTGACTGACGACAATCTGTATGCTTATCACTGGGTATGCTGTCAAACACCCTTTGACCTTGTTCTCTGCCACAGCTCTTCTGTCAAGCTCCATTAAACCATCAGTTTGCAAATGTAACACCTGAATTTTGAGCCATAGGCAAGTGCATACCTGATGGGCCTCTACCTGCGCTGCCCCCCACAGGTCTGCTATCCGTGGGTGAGTAGGAGGACCCAGACTATGGATGGTGCTGTTGGGAGTGACTTGGAGGGAAGGGGAGGCACTGTGTAGCCTATGCTCTGACGACTGAAAAAAGACAAAGGAAAGGAAATCGGAGAGGAAGGTGATACGTGAACATTAGACCATTTGCTCTGTCAGGATTTTTTTTTTTATTTCTATCGTGCCAATTTCAACCTAGTAAAAAAAGAAATCAAAGACTTGGTCATCATCGTCCTAAATATAATTCTGCATCGCATATATGCATATCGTACCCCGACGTAAAAGGAAACAGTTCTTTCACAGCCAAAAGGTACAACAAAAAATAAAGATTTGGCCTCAAAAGTGTTGACATCGAAAAAGTTTTATCTATAACTTCCTCTCTGTACCATTGTCTAGCACACTTCAGTCTGTCAAATAACAGACTCATTTCCATTGAGGTCACGTATCAGTAAACCTTCTCAGAAAACTGGTCCCTGACCTTTAAAAGTTATTATCTAAAAACCCACAATTATTTCATGAGGTCTAAGAGTGCAACAGCAGATCAGCCAGCAGTGCTGAGAATCTCTCGAGGTCTTACAGCTCATGACTCACTTTGCCTGGCAGAACATTTTCCTTCAAACTTAGAAAATGATGCAGCTGATGTCCAACAAAAAACAGAAAATCATTTTAATGATGGATTCCTAGCTATAGCAGAATCGGGTGGAGAAATGTTAGCAGCTGTCCTGCTCATTTAATACATGTGATGTCATCAGGTTCAAAACTATTGGCTCCCTTTTTCTGCAGACACATGACTTTATAATCAAAAGCTCAATTCCAGCCCATACAAAAGCTGTCAGATGAATTACTTATCAGGATAAAACCTGTTGTAGAGCAGAGTTTAGCCGTTTCTTTAACGTGCTAAATGACTCAATGGCAGCCATTTTTAATATCTGATAGCAGTTTTTACTCCATGTCATCCAACCAGTGAAGTTCAGCCTAATGATCACAGTGGTTGGTTTGAACAAGTTAGTTTATTGTTCTTGCCAGTAATGAATTACTATTATTATTACTTAAAAACTGTTTTTTGTATTTTCTCAGGGGTTCCCTGTCAGATTAAAAGTGATCATTTTAATGTTAAATACTTAAGTTCAACAAAAGAAAAAGCCAAATGAAATGAGACAAATATTTCTCTTGGGATTTAGATGAGATTTTATTGCATATACTTAAGCAGTATTTTAACACACTCCCTTATGTTGTTACACTAAATGTTGTAAATCTACTATTATTCCCGTTTATTAATGACATATTGTTATGTGTAAAAAAAAAAGCAATTAGATTACAGCATACATTTTTTTGAGTCAGGCATGTATACATTGACCTTCAAATCTAGCAAAACAGCCAAGAAAACCAACTTTAAACCCTCCAGATTTCTTTTCTTCATAAAACACAAGTTTGTTTCAGCAACCATGAAAACCACCCCTTGTTTTTGAAGACATCAAAGTATCTGCTACGTGCCTGTTGTTGGTACTGCAGAAACTGTTGCTGCTGGTAATGATGAATCTGTTGTAGCTGTTGGAGTTGACTTTGTTGCTGCAGTGCAAGCTGAGCCTGGTGCTGCTGAAGGTAACTGCCCACGGTGCCCTCATACCCATCTCCAGGGGTTCCTCCTGCTCCACTACCACCACCTGCAACATCCACATACATGCCAAATAACCAATGCTCGCTAAACCCTGCATAGACTAAGAGACACAGTTTGTGCCAAAGGTTTTAAGACAGTAATTAACCCTCACCGGCAGCCATGATGTAGGAGCCTGCTGCAGGGGAAACCACGCCTGAAGGCTGGCTGGTGATTGGGTCCCAAGCATCAGAGGAAGACAGGCAGTACAGTCCCTGTGAGACGTAGGTGTGAGGCCAGACATCCGCAGAGGAGTGATGGAGCACCTGGTCTGTTCACAGATGGATAGAAACACGGAGATGTGAATTACTGATAAAAAACAAAGAATGTTTAAAAGGAGAAGTTAACCATAAGGTTCACAAAGAGATGATCTAACTATAAAAGTTTCGAGAGATTTTCACAAATTGACTTTCTGTTGACCTATTTGCTTTGCTATGATAAAAGCAAACAAAGTGGAAATGCATCTCCTCTGAGCTATAAGGTTATAATTATTAAGGTGTTTGTGTGCTGTTCATGTGCGTATCTGTTTATGCTAAACGAAGCCTTGCAGAGCCCCATATGGTGGTGCTAATGAAAGAAAAGCAGCAGTGCTAAGTCCTTGCCTTAACCTACAGGGCCCCTAAAGGCTTAGGCAGTATTACATTGCAAAACACCAGTGATAAATGAAAATCATTCATTTCACAGAGTTACTTGGCGTCACAGTAAAGGTGACACCCTGGTTAGAGGTGCACATTTACTACAGAACAGTACGGAAGAGTTAAAACCACCAATGAATGTCATTAAACTTCCAGTTTTAACTTTCTTTAAGAGTTATGTGATGCCTCATATATTTATGCTTTACTGATGGTAATAATAATTTTCTAACCTCTTTCTTTTGTTTGATAATGTTTTATTTTAGAAGGAGCAGTTAACATATAATGATTTCTCTGAACTTTTTTGTTGTTGCTGTTTTGGGATTTGAATGCATGTAGACTCCTGACTTCTGTGTCATTCCCTTTGTCCTTTAGATTTTTTAAGTCCACTCCCCACATAGTACACGTTGAACTCCATCTGATGTTTCAGAAATGACAGGCTGTCATCCGGATTTGTCATTCGGATGTTTCTAAATGCCCTGTAGGAGTGAGAGGCAGAAATGTGCAGCAGTGTGGCTGACCTCCAAAAGTACTTGACTTTTGGATGAAAGAGTGAGTGACAGGGCTGTTTTTTAGTTTACCATACTTGCATTCAGAAAGTGATGGTGACACTAAAGATACATGATTAAATAAGAGAGATTTAAAATTATTCTTTTTGTACAACAAGCAGCTGCTGCAGGAACACAAACTCTTTTACACTCTGTTGGTGTTTGGACTCAGAGGGCATTAAGTAGCTAGAAAGCCCTGCAGGGATGTCCTCCTGTACAGGTACACTTAATTTAAAATATAAAACTAAACCAAATCTTGATGTATGAAATGTTGGGTAGCCATAACTTGAAGCACTGCTCTCTGACACTTCCTGATCAATAAGAATATAATACTTGAGTGAAAACCAGAGACCATGTTTCCATTCAAGTATACATATACGTAAAGATGTCCTGCTCATAATCCTTAGCTATTAAGAAGAGGAAGTCTGGTCTGCTGGAGCTGTAACACTATCTCTGTTTATGCCAACCATTCCTGCTACAGTCCTTGTTTTTGGTTCATCAGTGTACAATAAATACAACCGTTCTAAGCCTGAAAACATGCAGAACCTGATGTGCAAAACGACATTACAGAACTCTACCATTTCTTTTTAAAAAGCTGGGCAAAAACCAAAGGAGGGAGAATCATATGGTTACAGGTTTCCATTCAGACAAAGAAATAAAATGCAGACCAAAGCAAAGCTCTATTTTCTTATTCTTTAACAGGGTTACATAAATGGATATTAAACTCACACTAACCCTGGCTCTTAATGTGTTTCTTGAAATAAGGTAAATCAGATTTAAACATTATTTAGAGGCAAAAAAATCACTTTATTTAGTGGCCAAAAATAACGTTAAAATGCTTAATGCTTATGTGGGATATTACAAGAAAGACAATTTCACTTATAAAGGATCAAATCCTACAATCTGCCAACTCGTGTTTTCTTCCCAAAGATGCTGTCCATAAGAATAAGGTGAACAAAAGACTAAGTTAGCTGTAATTACCAGTGTTGGGAGTTACTTAAAAAGTAACTAGTTATAGTTACTAGTTACTTCTTCTAAAATGCAACTGAGTTAGTAATTCAGAGATTGCACAATCACAATTACAGATTAAAGTTGATGTAAAATATCAAAGAATTTAACTTTCCTGTAATCAGAACTTTAAATACGTCCGAATAACACTCCCGACACTGGTTATTACACAGAACACATTATCTGCAAACTATCCTCCCATTAACCTGAACTGACTCCTCCTGGTTGCTTTGGTACCAGTGTGTGCATTAAACAGCTAGGATAAATGAGAAAAAGCAACTTATACTACAATTTTTAAGTTCGTTTTGACTTGTTGATCTGCAAAAATGAGAATGTGACAAACTGGCCTTATTGTTTATTCAATCCGACACAAACTTCTACAGACTCCATATCAAATAGTCCTTTTGGTAGCAACAGATTGAGAATGATTTATTAGTATCCCAAAATTGGGCAATTGATGTTGCAGGAAGTATAAAAACTAAAAGACAAAGTGTCAAAATTTAAAAGATAAGGAACAAAAAAAGCACATAAAATACAATCACATGAAATAAAATAAGAATCAACACATAATGGGAAGAACACAGAAGTGTATTTCAACTCCACTGCAGTCAGAAGCTGGGCTTTGAATGGCTCCAGCTGCATCCAAGAGCACATCAGAAAGGACTGGTCTTGGAAGCCAATTGTCATAATTCTCTGTTTTCAGATCAGCCACAGATATTAGCAAAGGCTCAGTTGTTGCAAACAGGTCAGTCATTGAAGAGAAACCCCAAATACCCACCATAATGTTGGCATTGTGTACATCCAAACTCTTTTTTTTTTTGGTTAAAAATCTGCACGAAAAAGACAGTATGTCATGTTTTTTGTGCTCATGGACCAGTTTGTAGATGAGTCCTCAAAGGTAACATATAAACCTAACCAAGGACTCACTCTTCCTATCTTAAAGTTTCGGTTTTCACAAACTCCTTCCATATTAACATGTAGTTAGATAAAGTGTAAAGACTGCAGAGCTGTTAAATAGATTACCTCTGCTGGTAATACTCTCCTGGTTGACCTCGCTCAGATGAGCGACGCTGCCCTGGTTGGAGCCGGCTTCCATACTTTCTCCATCCATCGAGTTCCAGCCAAACAGAGTCGCCTCAGAGATCGCAAACTGCTGCATGATACCTGAGGAGGAGACAGAGAGCCGTCAGTACAAGCTGAGACGCAGTGGGGCTCTTGTTGGAAAACCTGCCATAAAACAGCAGGATGCCTTATCTTACTAATTAGGGATGGAGTGCATCATAAGAATCTCAGACCTTGCTTTGCTATTGCATACAGATGTTAATTAGTAATTAAAGCAACAGAGGTAACAACAGTCATTAACATGGAGAAGCAGCTTTGAGCAGTGGAGGAGAATATAGAGTGTTTGCTCCAAATGAGAAATCAGGATTTGTTAAAAGCATGTAAATGTAATTCTAATCCAGTATATTTTTAGCCATACAAACAGCTGATGTAGAATATAATCTATATGATACCCAGACTGTGTTTCTAGATGCTGTATAAATAAAA